>JAEIIH010034642.1:0-15016 GCA_018904745.1 Drosophila orosa | reverse complement strand
GCCGTTCTGGTCGCTCGACACCGAAAAGTCTGGCCGTTCTGGTCGCTCGACACCAAAAAGCCTGGCAACGCTGGTCGCTTGACATCAAAAGTCTGGCAACGCTGGTCGCTCAACATCGAAAGTCTGGCAACGCTGGTAGATCGACACCGAAAAATCTGGCAACGCTGGTTGCTCAGCAACCAGTACTGCCCATTATCGCGATGACGAGCGACCAGTGCTGCCAATTTTTTACATACCCGATTGGGATTTTACACAATTTTACATGTAAACGTAAAATGCCATTTTAGGGGGTGAACTGGATATTTTAGGGAGAAATTTCAACTTTTTGAGATTATTTAGGTTGAGAGCCAAATTTTCATCTGGTAACACTTGAGAAATATCAACAAAGTCGCAATTTTTCCAACTACAAATAATTGCAATAATTGTATCTTGCTGGTGTCCTTAATACAACTTTAGTGCGTGTGACTGCACAGGATCAACTGGCTGCTATCCAGATTTCAAGCTTTTCGCAGGCCCGCCCCTCGTCAAACAACAATAATCACACACACAAAGCCAAAGGCAGCCAAGGCACACACCCCGCTCTTCGTAACAGCCCTACATTCCGTTCCTTCCGCTCCGCTCCCCGAGGAACCAAAACGGTGAGTAATATTCGCCGTTTGCTGCTGCGTCTAAGCCAATTAAAGGCGCTGCGCTTATGATTAAATTATACGACACGGAAGACTATCTGCAAGGGCGACACTCTGCAGCCCCACACAAACTTTCCCTTGCGTTAAAAGTGTACATACTCTCTCACTCTCTTTATGCTGTTTTTGCTCTAGTTGTTTTTGTTGTACTGCCCCCCATTCCATTGTTCTTGTTTACACCCCTTAAATATTTTTTTTTCGCCCAGGGTGCGTATGTGTTGTTATAACGCAAAGAATACACTTCCACTCCATTCAGCGCAATTTGCAAATAATTGTATTTATGTATGTACATATGTATATCCCGAAGATTCCGCCTCCAATGATTACTGCAACGATGGGTGGCCTTTGGCGCTTGACTGATAAGAGTCGAGACCGAGACCTCCGGCGATCCAAATCGCCAGCAGGGGTGCCGGGAAGTCTACATATTTAATATTGATAATTACCTCTCAGTTTGGGCCACAATGAAAACGATACCTGCCCTGGAAACGATTTAAGGGGTAGAGAAGGGTGACATCAATTAGTTTAAAATTCTTATTAATATTAATGGTTCACTGACACTCGTAAAGTGCATTGAAAATAAAACAAGAGTGTCATACAAACTACTTTCATTTGAATTAATTAAATTTGTTTTCAAATGCAACGACATAAATGAGGTCATAAAATATAACACAGGCCCTCAGCTTTTTACAACCAAGAACCAGACTTTTCTAATAGTTTTCGATCTGCGGAACTCGAATCTGGCCTCAAAAAAGTTCCTATACGTCAGGTTTTCAAAATATTTAAACTGAAATGTTAAAAATACAGTTTTTGGGTTACAAAGACCTCAAAAGTACCTTAAAACTTTATTTTTATGCCCTTGCAGGGTATTACAATTTTAGTCAGAAGTTTGCAATAGAGTGAAGGAGTCATTTCCGACCCTATAAAGTATATATATATTTGATCAGCATCAACAGCCGAGTCGATCTAGCCATGTCCGTCCGTCCGTCTGCCCGTCTGTCCGTCCGTCTGGCCATCCGTCTGTCCATCCGTCTGTCCGTTTCTACGCTAAAAAGCAATAAATTGCACGAAAATTATTCAACGGTGTTCTTGTTGTGCAACACACTCTTAATGAATTTTACGAATGAATGAATGAGTTTATTTAGATGCTATATCCGAGAAGCCACTCGCCCCGGCTTTTTTTGTTCCCACAATTACGAGACGACGGCCTTGAGAATAATTCGTTTTGACTTTATTGAAGTGTTCACTTGAGCTCTCCTCGAATGCGGCCCGATATGTGAAAGGCTTCAAGACGATACTGACACTCCGAAAGACTCAAAATCAAGTGGCGTATGGAAGTTCCAGCCTGCAGGGTTTTTACAGCCACTTTTGAAGCTTAAGTTGGCTCTCTTTTGTGAGTTTTGTGAGTGAGTAAATAAACAAACCCGGTCGGCTGTTCAAATACAAGCATGCCTTAAAAAAAAAACGAAATATCGGGGGCAACTGAAAGAAAGGGGAACAAAATGTTGTGTAGCCGTCGCAGAACAAATTAATGCAGCGCCACAGTTTGTTGATAAGCGAGCAGCGCCGTGTGACTGCCCACCTGAGACACACAGTGATAGGAAACCACTTGCTTGGGTCGGAGTTCGTACTTGTGAAGGCCCTGACCCAAAAGAGTCAAGATGAGCAAAGTGCGCAGTGTGGTGAACAAGCTGCACGAACGCATCGACTATATCATAGAAAAATGTAGATCGAGAGGAACTCTGCAAATTGCAATTCAGTAATGTGTTTCGTTTGTTTTTAAAGGTCCCAACATGACTGCAGCGCCGTACAACTACAACTATATCTTCAAATACATCATCATTGGTGACATGGGCGTGGGAAAGTCCTGCCTGCTGCACCAGTTCACCGAAAAGAAATGTGAGCATATCCATCTGCCGTGAAAGGGTTTACATTAACTTGCCTTTTCTCTTCTCCAAAAGTCATGGCAAACTGCCCGCACACGATCGGCGTGGAGTTTGGCACACGCATCATCGAGGTGGACGACAAGAAGATCAAGCTACAGATCTGGGACACAGCGGGCCAGGAAAGATTCCGGGCCGTGACACGATCATATTACAGAGGTGCAGCCGGTGCCCTCATGGTGTATGACATCACCAGACGGTAGGCTGATGGAAACTACATATGCTTTGAAACTCTAAATGGAATTCTTGTTAACCAATCCAGATCAACGTACAATCACCTGAGCAGCTGGCTCACCGACACGCGCAATCTCACCAACCCCAGCACTGTGATCTTTCTCATTGGCAACAAATCGGATTTGGAAAGCACTCGCGAGGTTACCTACGAGGAGGCCAAGGAGTTCGCCGACGAGAACGGTCTTATGTTTCTCGAAGCGAGTGCAATGACGTGAGTAAAGATTATATGTTATATGAATATAATGCGCACACTCCCCTTCATCAATAATGCATAATTTCGATAACGAAGTTAGCGTATGTATCATAGTTCCTCAGATAGCCCGTAGCACACGCACTTTTAACCTAC
The DNA here is from genome assembly GCA_018904745.1 of Drosophila orosa. Lineage (NCBI taxonomy): Eukaryota > Metazoa > Arthropoda > Insecta > Diptera > Drosophilidae > Drosophila > Drosophila orosa. The sequence continues at coordinate 11,813 of JAEIIH010034642.1, read as the reverse complement.
ATTTTTATAGTAGAGATATTTTTGAAGATTAGAGTAATTTCTTAATGAAAATGTGTCCGAAACAGAGGCCAGAACGTGGAGGAAGCATTTCTCGAGACAGCACGAAAGATCTATCAGAACATTCAGGAGGGACGCCTTGATCTGAATGCCTCAGAGTCTGGGGTGCAGCACCGACCCTCGCAGCCGTCGCGAACTTCGCTGAGCAGCGAGGCCACGGGCGTCAAGGATCAGTGCTCGTGCTAAATGGATGCGATGCACTTTACCTTTACGAACAGCCCTAGATATAGAACTCTATTTTTATTTTTAGCCGACTCGTAATTTACTGGCCCAAAAGCCCAAAAGCAAAAACCAATGTATGTAGTTGAATGATTCGATTAAGCATAAAAGTGTGTGAGCGAGCAACAGCAAAAACAAAAACCAAAATATAAAGCCCTCCCCGATAATAAGAAAAAACATTCTTCAACATTTCTATTAATGAGTAAGCATAAATATTAGAAAATTGAAAACGTTTGTTGGTTATCGCGATTATTTTTTACGCATCGTTAAAGAAGCCACCAAAGTCTTGACTATGAAATTTCGAAAAGTTGATCGTTCCATTTGCCCCACTCACTTGACCCAAACTTAATTTTCGACAGATCGCGGATTCTGTTAGTTTTATCTCTGTATATATATATATATATACATATATGCATATAAATATATACTATACATATATGAATGAATATTTGACTCTCCTTTTATGAATTATGAATATTTTTTGTTGAGTATTTGTTGTAGACGCGTGCGACAAGGCGAGAAATCGATCAATGTTATATGAATATAAACGATGTATTAATGGCATAATGCAATAGGAAATAAATAAAAACGGTATTTATAAATCCCCTACCAATAGACGTGCTTGTTTTTATTTAAAACTCAAGTTCGGGCGGTCACTGTATCTGATCTTTATTCGCTTAAACAAAAAATAAGACGAAAAATATTGAAATTAAAATGTTTGTACACCCTTGCAGGGGTTAAATATTGTACTAATTTCTAAGATTTCTATCTGCCACCTTTTTACTCAAATGTTATTCCTTTTTATTTTTTTTTACACAAATTTAAGTTATATTTAAAATAATTTAATGGCCGTCAGCCGATAGGGTACACAGGGGGAACAACAGATGGCCGAGTCATCTGCCGTAACTGTGTGCACCATCGGTAGTGCGACTATACTCTCCAAGCGAGGGCGGCTGGAAGCAGGTCCTTGGTCGAGTTTCGATCGGGATGCTGACAAATGGTAGTCGGGCGGACCTGGGCAAGTCTTAAAAAGGCCTCCCCTCAAGTCAGGCGTGTTACGCGACCCGTGCCCGCTGACTTTCAGGTTCGCAGCTGAGGGGTAAATCCAGCTGTGTCAGAACGGAGCCTTCCCAGGGCCGGGCAACCCTGGGTCGTAACTGGCCTTGCCGTGGTTTGGGGCGAAGCTACGGTCGACCTCTTTAAAGCCCCACACCCCTTCTGGCCCGCTGCGCTTGCCCGGTCGAGCAATGCGGGCGTATATGAATATGCAATGTACACAAGACGCCGAGCTTCGGAACTCGCGGGAGAGTATAAACCCCGAAACATGTCGGAGATGGACGTGGAGATCAAATTGGAGATCGACGAAGACGAGCTGCTGATGCCAAGTCGGGACATTGCGGCTCCGTCGAGACCCGAGGGAAACGCAAGTAGCACTTCCCAATCCAAAACTAACATAGGTGTGGCTCAGCTGGGCACCACCCAAGATACCAGGATAGAGTATCTTTCCCATCAAAAAAGACGAGCGAGGGTCAGTAGAGCCCGCTTCATCCTCGGCAAGATAGCCAAGAATGAGGCTGAGGGCAAAACTGATCCCCGTGACGCTGCGGACAAGGTCAAATTTCTTGCGGAGGTCGAGGAGTATGAGGCGTATAAACAGGCGAACCCGGAAGCGTTCCTGCCCCCCCAGGCCAAGCGAGATCGGCCACAGAATGTGAACGAGAGCGCACCTAAAAGGGCGAAGGACTCCCAGGGTAAGCCAAGAACGACAAACTTCGTCAATCGGGCGCAAACGGCTAATAAGAAGGCGAACCCGGAAGCGTTCCATCCCTCCCAGACAAAGCGACGACGGTCACAGGATCTGAGCGAGAGCGCACCTAAGAGGCCGAAGGACTCCCACAATAAGCCAAGAGCGACAAACTCTGTCAATCGGGCGAAGTACAGCGAGGTGGCCAGAGACAGTCTGGCTATGGTTCTGGTTGATGAACTTCACGAAGACGGTCGTCTGCTGTCGGAGAAGTGGGAGGAGATCGAGGCCAAGATGGCCGGCATGGTAACCGACAGGTTGGTTACCGTGCCAAATGGCCCCATCCCATCTTTCGACTCCTCAGACGTGGTCAAGGGGCACCGAGTGATCAGGTGCGACGATGAGTTTTCCAGGAGCTTCCTGGCGGACTGTGTGGCTAAAATTAGCAACTCATGGGCTGGCCTTAAGATAAGGTTAGTCCACGCCAGGGCGATTCCAAAGAGACCCAGAGCTAGGATCTGGTTGCCAAAGGGGCAAACTGATCACGAACGGGTGATCAAATGTCTGCGAGTTCAGAACCCGGATGTCCATACAGAGGACTGGGCAATACTGAAGGCAGAAAAGGAGATGAAGGCGAGCCAGCCGTTCCTCCTCCTTATAAATCAACGCTGCCTGCCGCAGCTAGAAGCTCTTGATTACAAGATCCGGTTCGGAATAAGGAAAGCCAAGATCAAGGTATTCTTAGCCGAGCCGGATGAGATTTTGGAAGAAGTTGATGACGATATGGTCTTCGAAGACTAAACCCCCAATACAATTCCAACCATTATCGATGCAGCTTGCACACTTCTGCATATCAACACCAGACTAATACAAAAGTCTCTGGCCTGAGACTTCCAAGATATTCATTACTATACACAAACTCGACGGGTAAGACGAGAGCATGTAATGTAATTAGGAATCAACATAACGCTTTTCTCTGTTCTTATCTCAGTACACTGGAGCGAAATGTTCATCGCCTCTGCTTACATAATCCAAGTCGGCTCTCTCTGAACCGTTAGTCAAGTTGATACAACGGCCCGAAGATATAGAGACGACCCTGGTGCTGGGCTATGAACACGAGACACGCTCTGGGGAAGCTCAGAAAAAAACGATAGAGGTGAGTCTCTATTTGCTTACATGTCGCAACGTTAATATAACAAATATAACACACCAACATTTATATTTTCTTGTTCCTGCGGATTAGGTATCAGTCCCAACAAGACAGAATTAATGCTCATTACTAAAAGAACAACGATATCACCCTACAACATGCCCAACATAAACGGCATCGAGCTAAAACTATCAGAGAAAGCGAAGTATCTGGGAGTGAAACTTGAGCCGAAGCTCTCATGGAAGAATAATGAAACATTCAACTCGGTCCAGACAACGACAATTTCAAACTGACATCCAAAAGGAATGGTCCAAAGAGGATTGAAGAAATTTTGACCGAATATTGAGAGAGCTGTTATCCAACAGCAAACGGGATATCAGCAGGTTCACGGGAAACGACGGAGAAAAAGACAAACTCTCTAAAGCTGTAAATCACGCCAGACTACGTCACTTCACTTAGAGTCACTACAAGGCTAAGGAAAGCTGAAGATCTCAGCAATCCTAGGTTCTGAAGGAAATTTGACTGCAACAGGAGAACAGATGGTGTGGTTTAAAAAGAAGTCGGGTTCTAATTGGATACTCTAGAAAGAATCTCCCCACTTTTACCTATCTACTCTAACTTCAATAAATTTGGTTTAACAACTACATTACAAACATTATATTACAAAATATTCATCAACAATTTTAGGAAGTCTTAAAATTGCTAAATAAAAAACAAACCAAAAACTAAGAAATCTAACTAAATAAAGTCGAAGATTCCAATTAGCAATCTAACCCAACCGTTTGTCAGTTTCACTTTTTTCCTTTGTCATGTTATGTAGAACCGATTGGAAAATTTACCTTGTTGGTAATTGGACATCGTCCTAACATTCCCCCCGAAAATTCGACCCCGTTTTTCTCGTATAGAAGCTTAGTTTGGACATAACATTTTACACTGAGCATAAATAAATGTTTCGATCGCCAAGATATATTGTTTATATTTTTAAATACACACGATACCAACTCAACAATTTGAAATGTTTGAAAATACATGCATATATGCAATAGGATAATTTAAAAAATAAATAGGCTAAAATAATTTAAAAAGTAACGAAAACTTACTCAGGAATTTCCTCAGAGTCGCTGAATGAGTGAAAATATCGTATAAGCAGTTTGTATGGGAACAGCTGCCCATATATTTAGTAATTTAATTTGGGGAATCCCTTTAATCTTTTCCATTTTGAAATATACTAGATATAGCTTGAAACCTAAGCTGCCAACACTGGTGGTATGCAAATTGAAATTAATTTACCATGAAAGTGACGAAATAGCAACTAAAAGCGCAACGTAAGCGAATCTCGGACCCATGATGCAAATCAAGCGCCTCCTGTGCAAGTCCTGCGGCCTGGGCACGCTGTTGGTGGCCGTCGTCTGGCTGCTGGCGCTGCTTTTCTACTCGCACAGCCTGGGTAGCTCCATCCACTTGGCGGGCTGGCGGATCGAACGGAACGCCACGCCACGGGCGGAGCTGAGCTACCAGGCGAGGGTCACGACCAGATGCTCTCCAATCGCCTCCAAGAACTCCTCGGCGCCCAGGGAAGGCCTGGGCGAGAGTGATCCCGAGCAACTGGAGCTGTTGGGAGTCGTGCGCAACAAGCAGGACAAGTATATCAGGGACATTGGCTACAAGCACCACGCCTTCAACGCTTTGGTGTCGAATAACATTGGCCTCTATCGCGAGATACCCGACACCCGCCACAAGGTGTGCCCACGCGAGGAGACTTCTGATACGGAACAACTGCCGCAGGCCTCGGTGGTCATGTGCTTTTACAACGAGCACAAAATGACTCTAATGCGGTCCATTAAGACTGTTCTGGAGCGAACGCCCAGCCATCTGTTGAGGGAGATCATCCTGGTGGATGATCACAGCGATCTTCCAGAGTTGGAGTTCCATTTACATGGAGATCTGCGTGCCCGCTTAAAGTACGACAACCTGCGATATATAAAGAACGAGCAACGCGAAGGTCTCATCCGCTCGCGAGTAATCGGAGCTCGCGAGGCCGTCGGGGACGTTCTCGTTTTCCTGGACTCACACATCGAGGTGAACCAGCAGTGGCTGGAGCCGCTGCTGCGACTCATCAAGGCGGAGAATGCCACGCTTGCCGTCCCAGTCATCGACCTGATCAATGCGGACACCTTTGTGTACACGCCCAGTCCCCTGGTGCGCGGAGGGTTCAACTGGGGTCTGCACTTCCGGTGGGAGAACCTGCCGGAGGGAACCCTCAAGGTGCCGGAGGACTTCCGAGGTCCCTTCCGCTCGCCCACCATGGCCGGTGGACTGTTTGCGGTGAACAGGAAATACTTCCAGCACCTTGGCGAGTACGATATGGCCATGGACATCTGGGGTGGCGAGAACATCGAGATCTCATTCAGGGCCTGGCAGTGTGGCGGTGCCATCAAGATCGTTCCGTGCTCCCGCGTGGGTCACATTTTCCGTAAACGCCGCCCGTACTCCTCGCCCGACGGCGCCAACACCATGTTGAAGAACTCGCTGCGCCTCTCGCACGTATGGATGGATCAGTACAAGGAGTACTACCTTAAGCGCCAGAAGATGCCGAAGAACTTCGATTACGGGGACATTAGCGACCGGGTAAATCTGCGAAAGCGCCTGCAGTGCCGGGACTTCGCTTGGTACTTGAAGAACGTCTACCCCGAGCTGCATGTGCCAGGCGAGGGGTCAGCGAAGAAGTCAGAACCAGCGCCCGTCTTTCAGCCATGGCACTCGCGAAAGCGCAACTACGTCGACTCCTACCAAATGCGCTTGGCAGAAACGGAACTCTGCGCCGCCGTGGTGGCACCCAAGGTGAAGGGCTTCTGGAAGAAGGGCAGCTCCCTACAGCTCCAGCCCTGCCAAAGAACCCCCAACCAGTTGTGGTACGAGACGGAGAAGGCTGAGATCGTGCTGGACAAACTGCTCTGCTTGGAGGCCTCGGGCGACGCCCAAGTGACGGTCAACAAGTGCCACGAGATGCTCGGGGATCAGCAGTGGAGGCACACCCGCAACTCCAACAGTCCCATCTACAACATGGCCAAGGGCACCTGCCTCAGGGCCGCTGCTCCGGCAGTGGGCGCCCTCATCAGCCTGGATCTGTGCTCCAAGGCCAGTGGAGCGGGCGGCGTCTGGGACATTGTCCAGCTCAAGAAGACGGGCGAGGAAAAGGCGGACAAATTAAACAAAGCGGACGAGGCGCTGTGAATGGAGGACTGCAGCGAGCATATTGCAATATTAGACTGATAACTTTTTAGGTGCAAGCGTATTATGTTTAAATAGCCAGTATTTTTTGCATGAACTATATTAATAAAGTGTGGTAACAAAGTCGAATTTCTAAAAAAATATGTGATTCTATTTTCGGCGGATGTTTTAAAATAGTTGCACTACATTACTGTATAACCATGTTGTGATATTAAAGATAGTTAAGCAATTATTTAAAGATTGGTTTAAAAGCTTATCTTATTTCGCATCACTCGGACTCCGCATCAAGCGGCTGCGCAACGGAATTGTAAAGTATTAAAAGTATATTATGGTATGTTTAACGGAATTGCACTAATGATTTAGTATACTGTAGTATTTTCAAGACGAATGGTAATTTGCGCAACTCACAAAACAGCCACACTAAGTTTGTAGCGAAAACAGGCGCCAAATTGTGCGATTTTTATAAAAAGAAATTTTAAATTGTAAAAGAAATTCCCCATGCAGGCCAAAGCAACTGACAGTCGGCAGGAACCGAGGCTCAATATGGGTAAGTTAATTATTATGTAATATACGTGTAAATAAAGCTAATGTAGTGCCATTTTTTGTAGATACAAATGCGCGTCGCAATTTCATCAAGTTCCATGCCAGGCTTGGCGAGGTAAGCTACCGGATCCTATCTGGCTCAACTGCATCTCACTGTTACCGACACTCTTGCAGAAACCGAGCACCACAGTGCGATTCTTCGACCACTCCGACAGCTACACGGTCCATGGCAGCGATGACTGCGAGCTGGTGGCCAAGATTGTGTACAAATCGACAGCGTTCATTGGCGTCCTGCTGCCGGACGATAAGAAGGAAACGCTCCAGTTCGTGTCCATGTCCAAGGGCAACTTCGAGGTGGCTGTGCGCGAGCTGCTCCTGGTAAGGAACCTGCGCGTCGAGGTCTACGTGAAAAGGTCTAGCGACTGGGAGCTGGAGTACCGCGGCTCGCCCGGCAACCTGTTGCAGTTCGAGGACATACTGTTTGCCAATAAGGAGGTGTTGGTGGGCAATAGCATCATCTCGTTGCTCGTCAAGCTGGAGGGCGGTGCCCAGCGGCGCGTGGGCGTGGCCAGTGTAGAGCAGAATGATTGCAAGTTCCAGCTGCTCGAGTTCCTGGACGATGACTTCTTCACGGAGCTAGAGGCCACTGTGGTGCTGCTGGGACCGAAGGAGTGTCTGCTGCCCAGCGTGGAGGGTGAATACGCCGCTGTGAAGACCCTGTTGGAGCGGAGTGGCGTCATGATCACGGTGCCTAAGAAGAGCAGCGCCAACGATCTGTTGCAGGACTTGAACCGTCTCTTGCGCTTTGCCAAGGGTCAGCAGGAGGACGCCTCGGGGCTGAAGGAACTTCAGTTGCAGTTGGCCTCGGATGCCCTGAAGACGGCCATTAAGTACTTGGATCTGGTTAACGATGCCGGCAATCTGGGGCACTACGAGATCAAGAAACTCGATCTCAATCGGTGAGGACCTATACAGGGCTAAAATCTAAGTACATATATCTATGAAATATGTTCCTATTTTTATTAAGGTTCGTCCACTTGGACTCTGCTGCCGTGGCTGCGCTAAACATTATGCCCAAGCCGGGCACACATCCATCCATGCCCTCATATCGCTGGCAGAGCATTCTGGGCGTACTCGACCACTGCCGCACGCCCCAAGGTCACCGCTTGATGGGCCAGTGGGTTAAGCAGCCGCTGCGCAACCGGGAGATCCTCAACGATCGCCACAATATTGTCGCATGTCTGCTGGAATCACCGGATACGCTGGAGACACTCAGCCTGGACTATCTAAAGCGCATCCCGGATATTTTGATGCTGACCAAGAAGCTGATGCGACGCAAGGCGACGCTTCAGGATCTATTCCGCATCTACCAGGTTATTCTGCGAACGCCAAAGATATTAAGACTTTTGCTCGAACTGGAAAACAGCACTATAGAGAGCATGATCTGTGCCCCCTTTAAGAGCTTCCTGGAGGACCTTACTGGTCTCAAGCAGATGGTTGAACAGGTGGTCGATTTTGAGGCCATCGACAGGGGCGAGTACCTGGTGAAGGCTTCCTTTGATAATCGACTCATGGAGCTGCAGCAGACAATGACGGAGCTGTACGCCAAAATGGAGCGCTTGCAGACCAAGTCCAGTGAGGAGCTGGATCTGGATGGCAAGCAGCAGGTGAAGCTGGAAAACGTGGCGAAGCTGGGCCACCATTTCCGCATCACCTTGAAGGATGATTCTGTGCTGCGCAAAAACAAGAACTATCGCATTGTGGATGTCATCAAGGGCGGCGTGCGCTTCACCTCCGATAAGTTGGAGGGCTATGCCGAGGAATTCGCCAGCTGTCGGAGTCGGTACGAGGAACAGCAACTGTCTATTGTGGAGGAAATCATCCAGGTGGCCGTGGGATATGCGGCTCCACTCACGTCGCTGAATAATGAGCTGGCCCAACTGGACTGTTTGGTCAGCTTTGCCATCGCCGCACGCAGTGCACCCACTCCTTATGTGCGACCAAAGATGTTAGATGAGGGTGCGGGTGAGTTGGTACTCCAGGATGTGCGTCATCCCTGCTTGGAGCTGCAAGAGCACGTCAGCTTCATAGCCAACAGTGTGGACTTTAAAAAGGGTAAGCTTGGGATAAGAAACATCAACATCATCTAAATCTTTTCTTCTGATTCAGACAAGTGCAACATGTTCATCATAACGGGTCCGAATATGGGCGGCAAGAGCACTTACATTCGCTCAGTGGGCACTGCTGTCCTAATGGCCCACGTCGGTGCCCTTGTGCCCTGTAGTATGGCCTCCATCAGCATGGTGGACTCCATTCTCGGCCGAGTAGGAGCCAGCGATAATATAATCAAGGGTCTCAGCACCTTCATGGTTGAGATGATTGAAACATCTGGTATAATTAGGGTAAGACCTGGGAGTAGGATCAGTAACGATCTAAAAAAAAAAATAAAGACATAATTTTATGTATTTATTTTCTTTGCAGACTGCCACAGAGAAATCATTGGTGATTATCGATGAGTTGGGCCGTGGTACTTCCACCTACGAGGGTTGTGGCATTGCCTGGTCCATTGCCGAGCATCTGGCCAAGGAGACCAAGTGCTTTACTTTGTTCGCCACCCATTTCCATGAGATCACTAAGCTGGCAGAGTCTCTGGCCACAGTTAAGAACTGCCATATGGCCGCGGTCGCGGATTCAGATAACTTCACACTTCTCTATCAAGTGCGACCAGGAGTCATGGAGAAGAGCTTTGGCATTCAGGTGGCTCGATTAGCCAGCTTTCCTGACCATGTCGTCCAAAACGCACAGGAGGTGTACAACGAGTTTGAAGATGAGCATGTGGACAAGCAGAAAAAGGAGGACAAGGCTCTACTGGAGAAGATCCAAGTGGCTATTGAACAGCTATCGACCGCCGGCAACAATACGGATATTAACGTGGAGGACTTGACCCAGCTGGTCACACAGTTTACGAAGGACATCAAGAAACTTGATAGCGATTACTTTAAATCTGTGCTGGCTACCAGCGATGCATAAAAAACATTAAGTGAATACTTTTTTTCGTTTATCTGTCAGTATTACGTTTCGAGGCAAGTACGACATACATACATGTGGTAATATTTGTTTAAATGAAAGCATTTTTTTTATAGCTGTGCTTTGTTTAAGTTCTTTGCATTTATAACTTACTGTAATACTTACAAAATGTGGAATGTATTTTCAATAGTTTTAATATTCCCATTTAAAAGAGAGTACCTTAAATGTAAAGTAACTTTTGGTTATCTAAATATATCTCATACAGTGCTGAGCTCAAAATACATGTAAGTTCCATATTTGTTTGCAAAAATCAAGCCTTATAAAATATATATGTATTTCCAACGTTTTATTGCTTATTTATTTAGTAAATATTTATATTTACACAGGAAATCACTTAAATTATGTTTTTTTCCCTAAGATATTTAAAGATATCTAAAATATCGATTATGTCTTGATATTTGATGCGATGGAAGACATACGACGTTATGGCATCGTTAAGATCCAATTCTATTTTATATATATTTGGAAAAAATATATATGAATGTTATAATTTGCTGATGATATCGAATTTGCTGATATATACGTTTTATAGAGAATCCAAAACAAAGTTAAATTGTGATTATAAATATTTATTGTAAGGGGTGCTTGTGGAAAATTGAAAACTTATCGATTGTGTGTCACTAATAGAATTATTTATTCGGCTCCATGCCCAAATCAGACCATACCGAACACGCTTTTTAAGACAGCGTGAAAAACAAAATACTACCCTGACACGCTGTCAATTTAATCGGTCTGGTTTTAACCTCAGCTGTCATGTGCGCTAAAGCGCCGCTTTTATCGTCCCGTTGGCCCGATCTTTAGCTTCGACTGTCATTGCCAAATTCAACTTAAGTGCTGTCAATAGATAATTACCGTTTCGGCTTTGATTTTCCTTCCTTTTTTTTTTTTTTAAGTTTCAGACAACTCAACGACAAAAACGCTGCGAAATGCCTAAACCAGTTTTTTGCGGCTGCCTTGTCTGGTGCAATTCCATAATATGGTTAAATTAATTTTTCGAGCTAAAAATTAAGAAATTAATTGAATGTTTTTATTTATTTTCTTGAATAAATTTCTACCTTCTTATTTTCTATCCCTCTTTTATCCCGATCGCTTACATCGCATCGAAATAGGTCTAGAAATTCCACAAATTTAGTCTTAGCATATAAATTTTGATAATATGAATTAATATTTATTTCTAATTTAAATCATAGCCTTGAAAATTATAAAGACTAAAAACTGGGATAAAAGTCCTCAAGGGGTTAACTGTAGGAGACACTTCGAGAATTTTATTATCGATTTTTATACCCTTGCAGGGTATAATAATTGTAGTTAGAAGTTTGGAACGCAGTGAAGGAGGCACTTCCGACCCTATAAAGTATATATATTCTTGATCAGCATCCGTCTGTCCGTCTTCTTCTTGCAAACTAGTCCCTCAGTCTTAAAACTATCTGAATGAAGCTTAACGGATAGTCTTCTATATATTCTTACTAGTATATAATCGGAAGGCCCGGATCGGACGACTATATCATATCGGAAAATATTTAGAAGAAAAAAAAAGTATAGCTTTGTCAGTTTTTAACATATTTTCATTATTAACATAATTTATTCATCACCTTTTTATCACTTAATCATCACATACATTTTTCATTTTACGATTATAAAAGATTTTGAATTTTATGAAAATTATATATGTGTGTATTTCCTATTATTTCTTTTTTATACCCTTTCAGGGTATTATAATTCTAGTCAGAATTTTGCAACGCAGTGAAGGAGTCATTTCCGACCCTATAAAGTATATATATT
>JAEIIH010034639.1:0-10867 GCA_018904745.1 Drosophila orosa | reverse complement strand
AGAGCTCCATTTGGTAGAGTTGAAGGTTTGAAGGAGAAATCGTTGATGGAATAGGCCACCAGGTAAGTGGACATGGGCACTGACTCTTCGAATTCAGTCCACACGTAATCCGAAAGGGATTCACTAAAAGAAGGGGGTGTTGGTGATAAATCGAATTTTAATTATTGAATTAAGGGTTAATACTTACTGTGGCATCGTCTCCTTCACTGGCATGTTGCTGAGACTCGTATATTTTTTGTGATGACCCAAAATGACCACGAAGGGAGCTTTGTAGTTTGGTTCATCGAAGCAGGGAAAGGCCAGACGAGCTGAAGTCGGTTCGAAATGAGTAATGGTGATCCACCTGGTCTCATTTGCCTCAGGATCTTCATATGAACTACGGTAGTATCCATAAAGTTGCGCCTTCAGATCGGCGGAGAAAGACAAGTTCAGTTCGTAAACATTGCCGGCCAACAGCTCTTGACATGTGTTTAGTATATAATAGTCGTGGGTGGGATTCACTTCAGAGGAGGATACGCAGTTATCCTTCTTCTCCGCACCGCTGACTTGGCTCAAGGTTGTCTTGGATTCATCAATGGTTAATTCCTTCGAGTGCAGCGTTATATTCTTGGTGTTTTCCAGGACTTCTATTAAGATCTGCACACATCCAAAGAAGCACGACTCCTCTGGGTTGTCCAGAATGGTTAAGATGCTCAACTGATACTTCTGGGGTCGAAGAGCCGTTGGCAAGCGATAGTAGTTGTAGCTATAATCGGAGCTAGTCGTGGCTAAGCCCACAAATAGGGTCAATGCGCATAGCAGAATCCAATCCATGATTCTGTAAATTAGGTTACTGTTAACACGGGAAGCCGGAGATCGAATGGGGCTCGTTCTACGCTCGCTTGGTACCTTTATATTCTAACTGCTATCACCGGTTGTCTATTGTTATGAACCATAAAATATGACAGCACAAAATATTAAATATTATTTTTTGAAATGAATTTCTGAACCCTATAATCACTTAGCCATAAATCCATCTCACCATAAATTAGAGCACCATATGCAGGTATTTGTTAATTTAATTAGGGAACTTTAAGAAACAAATATATTTTCTATTTAATAACAGACAGTATTGTCTGGTTCAGATGATTCCTAAAGGAACTTCCGGATGGCGTCATTGAACTTGTCATAGATCCGCTCCTTCCACTGCACGGTGATGCGCATTCTTTCCAGGATCTGCTGGATTGATTCCTCTATGCCCTTCAGCGACGATTTCGACCTGAAGACAAAGTCATCAAACTGTAGGAATTCCTTGCGGTTGATGACTTGCATCGACAGCGGCAACAATAGCTTCGACATGCTCTTGGTGAAAGGTTGATAGCTGGCAATGACGGTAAATACATAAAAAAGAGATCTTTAAGTAGTTTTCCAAATACTAACAACTTGTAGATGAGGTCCACGTTTTCCATGAAGTACTGCTTGGCCAACAGGAATCCTATTGGGTTCTCGGCCACTGCAGCAAAGCTCAACACCGAGTCCTGATTGCGAATCTCGCTGTTCAGATCGAAGCTCATGTCCAGCATCCGTTGAAGAAGCCACACCACTTGCGTGCAGCCCAGAGAGATCAGCATGTCCGCCTTTTCGTCCGCCCTATTGGACTTCGTGTACCGCGTCCACAAGAACTCCCAGTCCTCGTCCGAGCCGTGCCTGATCGCCGAGCAATACACAATGCTGCGCAGATTAATGGGCACGGGGTTCCTCTCGTCGGGATTTTCCTCCGCCTGCCACTGGCGGAAGTATTCCACCGCCTGAGGCACACAATCCCCCGCCTGGTAGAGACACGCCCAGCTCACAACGTTGGTCTTCAGCAAGATGTCATCGTTGTGCTGAATGGAGGCGAAGGTGTCCTTCATGCCGTTCACATATTCGTAGATCGGTGTGATCAGCTTCTTCACGTAGCGCTGAGGATGGGAATTTAAAAAAGAACGGATTCCGGCAAACTGACATCACCTACCCTGAGAAATCCCCCTTTTGCTGTCCTTCGAACTATGCGATCTATAAGCTTAATATTGTTGAAAGCCGCTCTCCAAGGAATCAGCTTCCGCTCCCGGTGAAGGTACGCCATCACTTCCAGTGCGGTCTCGTAGTCCTGCTCCCCTGTCCAGGCAAGGGTAATGATATCTTCGATCAGCTGAGCCCGATTGATCACATGGATGCTTTCAAAGTTCCCGCTGTTCAAAGTTTTGATGAGAAGCTTCCAGTTCTGGGCATCGTAGTTCACCCGGTAGAGCGCCGACATCTGGGTGTTGAAGATGACCCACTGATCGGCTCCTGGTAGGTCCTTGATCGTCTTGGGCAGGCTCCGGCCTTCTCTGCACTCTAACCAGTCCTTAGGCGACGTGTAGTTAAAGTCCATCTTCGCCTGTGTGATGTAGCTCAGTGGCACCCACCAACAGGACTTAGGATGAGACCGAGAAACCTCGGTATTCAGAAGGTAGCGCTCCTGGACGATCTCCGCCCTCCCTGCTGCATAGTCACGGGTAACGTTGATTACAGGGTAGCTGCCAGAGCAGAATGTATTCAGCGGTTGCAATTATAATACTTAACCTGGGTGCATCCTCTTACCCCGTTTGCAGAGTCCACGTGTCCATGATGGTCTTGACATCGTAGCTTTTAGACAATGCTTCAATTTCGTGGGCCGCCTGAGTGAGCACCTCCCAGAGGTTGTCCTGCTCCGCATTCTCATACTTATACATCTCAAGGTAAAACTGCAGGCCTGAGCGGAAGGCCTCCTCTCCCAGGAACAGATGCATCATGCGTATCACCGACGCTCCCTTTTTGTAAGAGATCACATTAAAGGTCTCTATGATCTTCGATACCATTTCAATCTGCCTCGAGATGGGGTTACTGCTCTCCAAGGCATCCAAACGGAAAGTGTCCCATATATCTCCCATCGAGATTCTGTCCTTGGAGCTCCCCTCCGGGTTGATGTGATGCACGCCCAAAGTGGACACATACGTGGCGAATCCCTCGTTGAGCCACAGATCCGTCCACCACTTCATGGTGACCAAGTTGCCGAACCACTGGTGGGCCAGCTCGTGGGCCACCACCAGGGCCACGTTGTCTCTGCCATCCAGCGAGGACGATTTGTTGTTGTAGAGGAGCGTGGCTTCCCTGTAGGTAACCAGACCCCAGTTCTCCATGGCACCCGCCTCAAAGTCCGGAACGGCAATCTGATCGATTTTCTGCAGCGGGAACTTGATTCCAAACAACTCTTCGTAATATTGAAGAACTTTGGGTCCAAACTCTGCCGCATAATTACACTGATCGATGGCGTTTGGACGGGCCCAGGTGCGGAAGAGAACTCCGTCGGGAAGGGTTGAAGGTTTGTGGGAGAAGTCGTTGACAGAATAGGCCACCAGGTAAGTGGACATGGGCAGTGACTCCTGGAATTCAGTCCACACGTAGTCCGGGAGGGATTCACTGCAAGGGAAGATTGATTTTTAGTCAGAAAACTTTTTTCGAAACCCACAAAACTTACTGTGGCTGCGTTTCCGTCAACGGCATGTTGCTGAGACTCGTGTATTTTTTGTGGTGTCCCAAAGTGACCACGAATGAAGCCTTCAAGTTGGGTTCGTCAAAGCAGGGAAAAGCCAAACGAGCTGAGGTCGGCTCGAATTGCGTTATGGAGAGCCATCTAAATGAAGAAAGAAAAAAAAAACGTCTCAGACAGCCGTATGATAGTATGTTTTGAATACTAGTTGCCACCTCTTCACTTTAGCTTTGGGATCGTAGTAGGAACTGCGGTAGTAACCGGCCATCTTTTGGTTTAGATTGGCGGAAAAGTATAGACGCAGCTCATAGTAATTTTGGGCCAACAGTTCTTGACACGTGTTCAGAATATAATAGTCGTGGGTGGGATTCACCTCCGTGGAGGACACACAGTCAGTGTCCATCTCCCCACCGTCAAGTTTGTTAAGAGTTGTCCGGGACTCATCGATGTTTAAGTTCTTGGAGTGCAGCGTTATGTTGTTGGTGTTTTCCAGGACTTCGATGACGATTTTTACGGTTCCAGAGAACCTAAGGGCCTTCGGATCCTCCAAATGGGTGAGGATGCTCAAGTGATACTTCTGGGGCAGCAGGTTCGTCGGCAGGCGGTAGTGGTCATAGCTGGAGGAGGCCAGTCCCAGGCCAAGGGATGCCAAAAATAATATAAACCACTTCATGGAAGACTCTGTAGGTGAATGGCGAAAAGTCTATGCTTTAAGCATGGCAAACAGGCGAAATTATCTGAATTAGTTCAATGAATTATCCACAGTAGATGTCGCCTAAGGGTAAATGTTATATAAAAATATAATATACAAAGAACTTTACCTATAATATTTATAAAAGCTAAGGAAGTAAAGTTTGCATTTCATTCACTACAAACTCTTAAACCCTCATTATCATCTTTGAGCTAATCGAAATCTATAATCTTTCTGAACTGGTGAACTGTGAACACAAAACTGAGTTGTTTCTAATTAGGTAATTAATAAAAAGTACAATATATATATTTATTATGAGTAATCAATGACTTGTTTTGCTCGAAATGTAAATAAACAAGCCAACGGAATCGAATAATATTAAAATTCCATTAAGAGTTCAATGTTCACTACGGAAATTACGAAAAATATTTGTTTAATATTATTTTTATCGCTACTTTAGTATTCACTGTGGCCAATAATTACGATTTGGTCTCACCAGAACCTTTTTAAATTATTATGACATATTCCAAACGTGGGGTTTTATGTTTATGGGGACTTTCCCTTGGATTTTACTTGATATGCATACCTTTTTTTGAGTTCAGGTTACTTTTCGGCACGTTTTGCAATGTTTTGATTGGTTTTTATTGGGTTTTGTGCACTCACACTTCTCGTAAGGAAACAAAAAACAATTAAACCGATTTCCGCAATCAACAAAAAGCATCAACAAACTCGCCAGAGTACAGCGACCGAGTGCAGCTTTAAAGCAAGTGAAAAAGTCTTTTAAACGTTACGAATTTCAGAGAGGAAAAGTAGAAAAACTAACTAGAAATATGAGAGATTACGAATATTATCAGTCGAACATAAAACGCAAAACTTGGGTGATCGAAATGTTTGATACTATAGCTATTTCGAAGTGGCAAACAATGATGGAACGATTGTAATTTAAATACTAGGCATATTAAAAGTAAAACATAGTTTCTGTTGACACAGACGAATAATACTAGACTGTATTTAATATTTTATTTAAGAGACTTTAAATATTCATAATATTCCTGCTGCTGAAACTTGGAGATTCCTTCTTTAAATGAGCTGATGAGAGTCTAAGGGCTGGACAATCTAGAGGAGCTGCTGGATGGAGCGTGACATCTGGTGGTAGTTCCGCTCCTTCCACTGCACATTGGTGAGCATTATCTCCAGAGTCTGCTGAATAGCCTGCTCCAGGCCCTTGAGCGACTGTCGGGAGTTGTTCACAAAGTCCTTGAACTCATTGAAGTCGGTCTGGGTGATGACCTGTTCCGAAAGCGGTGACAGCAGACGGGACATGTCCTTGGTGAGGGGATGGTAGCTGAAATATCAGGGATATTAGTCAGTAGGGAATAGAGAACCAGAGAGAACCAATAACAAAATGAACAATATTAATAAAATGAATAAGATGAATAATATGAAAAAATTAAAACATAAACAAGATAAAAAAGATAAGCAAAAGAACACAAAACAACAACATAAACAAGTAAATAAAAGTGATAAATCTTCACTCAATACTTACAACTTGTAGATAAACTCCACGTTGTCCATGAAGTACTTCTTGGCCAGCAGGAAGCCCACCTCGTTGAAGGCCACCGCCTGGAAGGCCCACATCGAGTCCTGCTTGCGGATGGCCTCCTTGGGATCGAAGGTCAGCTCCAGGTAGCGCTGCAGCACCCACACCTCCCGCGAGCAACCCAAAGCGGTCAGGATGGTCCTCTTCTCGGCGGCCACATTGGACTTCTTGTACCGCGTCCACAGGAACTCCCAGTCAGCATCCGATCCGTGCCTGATCGCAGTGCAATAAACAGTGCTGCGGACATTAATGGGCACCGGGTTCTTCTCGTCAGGATTCGCCTCCGCCTGCCACTTGCGGTAATAGTCCATTGCCCGGGGCACACAGTCATCCACTTGATACTGACACGCCCAGTTCACCACCATGGTCTTGAGCAGGACCTGATCCTGCTGCTGAATGGAGCTGAAGGTGTCATTGATGCCGTTCAGATGCTCGTAGATTGGCGCAATCAGCTTCTTCATGTAGCGCTGTTTGCGGGGTTCGAACAGGGAAATATTTTGTAGATATTGTTGGATCAAGAAATATATTATTGTGGACTCTATATAGATTATTATCTCAGACTTACGACAAAGAACAACTTTTCGTTCGCGAGTGTTTACGAGTGGATGGATGTTAGGAGTAAGCAATTTTGAAAGTTTTTCGTTTCGAAATACAAATGGAGAATGGGGTTACGCCAGGACACAGATAAATCCTTCAGGTGCGGACACCAAGGAGCTCAGAACCTACCTTGAAGAACTCAAAGTCGGGCGTCTGTCGGACAATGCGGCCCACTCGCTTCAGATTCTCAAAGGCCGACTTCCAGGGCAGGTACTCCCTCTCCCGCTGCAGGTACTCGATCAGCCGCATGGCAATCTCGTAGTCCTGTTCCCCGGTCCAGGCCAAGTAGAGGGCATCATCGATCAGCTGCGCCCGATTGATCACATGGATGCGCTCGAAGTCGCCGCCAGTCAGGGTCTCGATCAGGAGCTTCCAGTTCTGGGCATCGTAGTTCACCTTGTACAGAGTCGACAGCTGCGTGTTGAAGATCACCCACTGATCGGCTCCGGGCAGGTCCTTGATCGTCTTGGGCAGGCTCTGGCCCTCCTTGCCGCACTCCATCCAGGCCTTGGGCGCCGTGTTGTTGAAGTCCTGTTCAGCCTGCGTGGTGAAGCTCAATGGCACCCACCAGCATCCACCGCGATGGGCACGGGCGATCTCCGTGTTAAGAAGATACCGCTGCTGGCTCAGCTTGGCGGTCTTGGCGGTATAGTCGCGGGTCACGTTGATCACGGGGTAGCTGGTGGTAAAGAAAACATCTCTAGTAATCCCTGAAGAGATTAGAAATCAATTCAAGACTCACCCCGTCTGCAGTGTCCACGAGTCCATGATGCTCTTGATGTCATAGCTCTTGGGCAAGGCGCGATACTTGTGCGCCGCCTGGGTGAGCGACTCCCAGAGGTTGTCCTGCTCTGCATTCTTGTACGAATACTTCTGCAGATACGACTGCAGGCCTGAGCGGAATGACTCCTCGCCCAGGAACAGATGCATCATGCGCAGCACCGTGGAGCCCTTCTGGTAGGAGATCTGATCGAAGCTCTCGGAAATCTCCGACACCATCTGAATGGGCCGCGAGATGGGATGGCTGCTCTCCAAGGCATCCCTGCGGAAGATGGTCAGCAGATTGGACAGCGACTCCTGCTCCATGGCCCTCCACTCCGGGTTGATGTTCTCCACGCCCAAGCTGGCCACATACGTGGCGAATCCCTCGTTGAGCCACAGATCCGTCCACCACTTCATGGTCACCAAGTTGCCGAACCACTGATGGGCCAACTCATGGGCCACCACACTGGCCACGCGCTGCTTGTCCGCCAGCGAGGAGTGAGCCGCCGAGTAGAGCAACGCAATCTCTCTGTAGGTGACCAGACCCCAGTTCTCCATGGCTCCTGCACTGAAGTCAGGGATGGCGATCTGGTCGATCTTGGGCAGCGGGAACTTGATGCCGAAGAACTGCTCGTAGTACTGGAGCACCTTGGGTCCAAACTCTGCTGCATAATCACACTGATCGATGGCATTGGGACGGGCCCAGGTGCGGAAGAGAGCTCCGTTGGGCAGAGTAGAGGGCTTGTGGGAGAAGTCGTTGACGGAGTAGGCAATCAGGTAAGTGGACATGGGCACCGACTCCTGGAATTCAGTCCACACGAAGTCCGTCAGGGATTCACTGCAAAGGCAGAGGAGTTTTCAGTAGGAAGACTCACTTAGAAACCTAGAAAACTCACTGTGGCTTGGTCTCCTTCACCGGCATGTTGCTGAGTCCCGTGTACTTCTTGTGGTAACCCAAGGTGACCACAAAGGGAGCCTTGAAGTCGGGCTCATCGAAGCAGGGAAAGGCTAGGCGGGCCGAAGCGGGTTCAAACTGGGTGACCGAGATCCATCTGCAAGGAGTTAATGGCTGATTAGTCAGGCGTCATTCTTAACAAGTTGCTAAACCCAAAACCCACTTGGTTTTGTTGGCCACCGGATCCTTGTAGGAGCTGCGGTAGTAACCCTCCAGCTGTCGGTTCAAATCGGCGGCGAAGGGCAGGAACAGCTCATACACATTCCCGGCGATCAGCTCCTGGCACGTGTTGAGGATGTAAAAGTCATGTGTGGGATTCACGGCCGTGGAGGACACACAGTTATCCTTCTTCTCCCCGCCGCTAATATGACTCAGAGTGATCTTGGACTCATCGATGGTCAGATTCTTCGAGTGCAGCGTTATGTTCTTGGTGTTCTCCAGGGCCTCGATCAGGATCTTCACACTGCCGGTAAACCGAAGATCCTCGGGATTCTCCAGCTGAGTGAGGACGCGCAGGTTATACTTTTGCGGGCGCAGCGAGGTCGGCAGGCGGTAGTAGTTATAGCCGGATTCGAACTGGATTCCAGACTCGGACGAGGCGTCCGAATCGGTCAGGGAATCGGTGGAGGCCGCGGCTAGGCCCAGGCCAAGGGCCACCACCACGAACAAGAGAAACCACTTCATGGGGGATTCTGGGGAAGAGGGAAGTGGAAATTAAGTTAAGTTGTTTTTTGAGGGGCGTTCAAGCGCAGCAAACCAAAGCAATTAACTAAATCACTTTGGCAAATCGTGTACAGTGGACACCACTTAGCAGGGACACTGAACACAAGTTATTAATTAAGTTATATAGTTTATTTAATGATTTGTTTTATTAAGAAAACTATTTGTTGGCATATGGAAATTCATGGAATTCATTTAAACTAAAAAAAAAATCTCTTAAAAATGTGTAATTTATGCTAACTTTTAAATCAAATATTTAATGAATAAAAAAAACTGATTACAATCTGTTCAAGGTTTATATATTATTTATATATATATTTAGGTTTAATACAATCTCGTAGCTGTTATTGTTAACCAACATTTACTGTATGCTTAAAATCGCACTTTTTACTGTACTTTTTGCGGTCTCGCTGATTTACTTCAAATTAATGCAAATTGTTTTTATTTATTATGTTTACTTTGCCACAGTTTTCTTTATTTTCAATTAATGCAAATTGTTTTTATGTTTTTTTGCCATTGTTTAGTTTGTTTCAACTCGAAATGCCAAGCACGTATTAAGGTCTGGGCCAATGAAACCCGAAGAGGAGACTCCTCCACTCCTCCTCACATTATGCGGTGTCTACGTGGATTACCTGACTTGTATTTCATTTATATTTATATACCCTTTTGGAATCAGAGATGTATTTATTTACTCTTAAATACAATTACTTTTTTTCTAAATATGACTCTATTCTATATACCTTTTTAGTTCATTTTTACCACTTTGATTTAAGGATTTATCAATTAATATAATAAGATCACTGAAAGGTTAGTTTTTATGGTCTGTGTCTTCTTTAAATAAAACAAATATAAGTTAATTTAAATTCTAATTAAATCTGCGTGAGTTCTCTTGATATTACAATTGAATACTGATTCTCCCTTTCGTATTATTTTGTTTAATTGCCTTTTTCTTATTCTTTGCTTCCTTACAGTTACAGTTTCTTAGGCACCATGGGCTTAGGTGCTAGAAATTTTAGCAAACTTACAGTGGAATCTAAACAGTAATTTTCAAATAAAAAAATAAAATACACATCGCACTAATTTAACAAGAAATAGTAATAGTTACTAATAGAGTTCCTATTTCAATAGAATGCTCTATATTTTATATTTATTGTATTTTATAATAGAGTCATTCTCTTAATTAATTTTTCAATGCATTTTATAAATTATATTCCAGATTGTAAATCATTTAGCACTGTTATTTATAATTTAGTTTGTTTGCTTTAATTGTTTGAGACTTGTTTAATAAATCACTGAGCTGTCAATCATAAATTAACACTTTACAAACCCACGCTTTTTGAGTTTTTCCTAAAATGATTTATCTAGCTTAGCTTTTAATTGATGCTTTGTTTGTTGAACTATTAAATAAAAAATTACTTAAAAGACTAAATGCATATTTCTAAATGCAATTTATAGCCTTTCTTAGCTTAATGTTTTTAAATAAATATTTAGTGAAGTCTTCTTTATATTCTAGATTTTCTTTTCCCCTGAAAAAGGCTTCTAACTATAAAAGTATGGCTTCCTTTACTATCATCTTCTTCTTCATCATCTCCTAGATCAAGTCTCCTTGTCCAAGAACAAAAGATAAAGCAAACTTGCATACATATTTCTATATATACTGGATAAACCAGATTGCAACGCCCAGCTAGTTTATTTTCTCTGCGCACCTCTCCTTCCTTCTGTCATTCTTAATTATGCAAAAGTTGTTTTAGTTTTTTTTTTTGGCTTGGCTTTCCATGTTCTTTGAGTGCATATACATATGTATATATATTAATACATGTAAATGCGCCTGCGGGGCAATGAACTTGAGTGATTAGCATATAGGCATGATAATAATGTATTGATTTGGGTTAACAAACATTAACTATTCTGGAGGATTCCACCCTTTATCACACCTACTTATTATAAATGACTGACCAAGAGTAATGAATATTAATTTTAAATTAATTCTTTTAATTATGTATATAGTTT
>JAEIIH010034629.1:0-11569 GCA_018904745.1 Drosophila orosa | reverse complement strand
ATACGTAGCTTCCTAAAAACAAAACAGTTTGATCAACTTTTGACGCTGAATCAAAAAAATATTTGTCTGTATATTACTTTTTCTAAATCTTAAATCGGGTGTCCTATGTGCATTGATTAACAAAAGATCCTCCCAAGAAATTGAGATTTATTTTTCTTATTCTTTTTCTTCGGTTCCCCAAAAAGTTTCCAAGAAATTAAGATACGAAGCTAGATAAGCATAGAACTCAAAATAAATTGTTATTGACTGCTAAAACGGCCAAATACATTTATTTATATGTATATATATACATATGTGTATATAAGCAACACTTATATTTGATCAAGAACTCATGGGTATACAAAATTAAACAAGGATTTGCTCGAGCCGCAACTATACATATGAACATATATGTATATTCCACTGGGAACTTGGAGAATTTCCCTCGAAACCTGTACAATGTCCATTATTAATGGATTTCAATGTGGATTTTCATTCCCAGGCAATTTTGTTATTTGGTACAACAATTTAAGTACCTTTAAATTACCCCTGATTACTCCACCATTCCGTAAAAATCTTTACACAATACATTTTAGATTCTTTTTTATGTCCTTGGGGAGAGTATATTTAAATATTCACACACAAATACATTATATATGAATCAGTCTAGCCCAAGTGCATAAGACTTAAGTCGTCAAAATTAGCGACCAAAGCCAAATCCATACGAAAATCCTGGTGCGCCAACGACGTATCTATTTACAGGGACATTTACCCTATAAGGGTGGGGTCCTAAGCCAATTACGTGTAGTAGGTTCTCGATATCGCCGAATGCACTACCAGTCAACAATGTCAACGTGATCACAAGCATCTGTAAAGTAAAAACCTAATTTTCGGTATGCGGCTCAAGTAGAATAATACGTTCTTACCAATAGGCGAATCATTTTTTAGATTTTAGAGTTGTGTCTCCGTTAAAGGTTCTTCCTCAGATGACTGCAAAAACAAATCAGGTTAAGCTATATAGAGATCTATAGAACATTTAAATGCAGATTGCAAATATGTTAATATAAATCGTAAACATTTTAGGAGTTTTCTTTCCTGAAAGCTGACACAAGGTTAATTTACTTTTCTCATAATAATAAAAGAGACCATGTCCAATTTTCGAAATTATTTAGTAAACGATTCAGACATTTGCCTGTAAAATATATGCCTGGATGAAGGGTCAAATACCAATACAATCAAATAACAAGAAAGAAAGCCAACTTCGGAAAGCCGAAGTTAGTAAACTGTTGGAGTTTGCAAATATATCGTGAGCTCGAATTGGGAATCAATCATTGCAAGGAAAATTTAATAATCATTTCACGTCTCTAAGATGTATCCGAGAAGGGCTAAACTAGCCGCATTTGGACAAATCAAAGTTTAAAAAAAATATCATAGCTTTGCTAAAGAAACATTTTTTTTAATTCGGATTGTTTTTCTGTGCTAGTTTTCGTCTGTATAATAAGTCTGTATTTAAATCTTAAGACTATAAAGACTTTTTGTATATGTATGCTGATGATGATCGAGAATAATAATAGAATATAGGGAAATGACTCCTTTACTGCATATCAAACTTTTGACTAAAACTATAATACTCAGAAAGGGTAGGAACTTGTCACTTCTCAATCTTATCACCAAGTTTAATAGGTGTAGCTATTTAGTCAGGAGATCTGTTTTTTCATAAGGAACAACAAACAAAAAAGACAGACAAACATGACTGGAGATGCTGATAAAAAATACGTGTGCTCTGGAGGGTCAGAAATACCTTCTTCAGCCTGTAATATATTTTACAAATATTAATAGTAATAGCAATATGAACACCACAGCCGGGTATTTTTATTTTAAAAGCTTTCGGTTTTATTCATTATAAAATCAACGTATTGCTTAATTGCTTAATACTTAGCTAAATTCGCTTTTGAAACTGGTACAAAATTACAATTACACTGAATACCCTTATAATTGTTAGGGCATAAAGTGAACTATTCGCCAGGAATAGAACAGAAGGAAGCAAACAACTTAATTTTTGTCGCTTTACAACAAAAAATATATCTTTATTAATATTTCTTAGGACATAAACCGTTTCGATGGAAACACTAAGTTGTACGAAGTGGGTAACATTGGCCCCTAGCCCCTATTTAAAATCACATACAGTTGGAATGCTGCTTAGTTTTATTAACGGGTATTATACCTACAAAGCTTGGCCAAGACAAATGTTAACTTTACCCCGACAATTGTAGTTTCTTAGCACTAAAAGATTAAACCTAAGCGTTGAGCCGTCGGGTTCGTTTTTCCATTGTATAGTCGCTCTCGGTTATCTAACCGAAGACTTTTAAAACAGGGCGTAATAGTTGTCTCAATATTGCAATCGGTGTTGGGATTGATAAGTCGAGATCCGTAACGAGGCTACCGTGAACGTTACGTTGAAGAAGACCACGGCGTTCTACCTGCACGTTTGACGTCATTCCGAACATGCTTCCTAGGCCTTCGAACAGGTTTCCGATTGGGGTGAAGATCCCGAGGGGGTCAAGAATCCATCCAGGAAGGAAGCCACTGCCAAAGAGACCTCTTGTACCAAATATTCCAGTTCCGAATAATCCACCGTAATTGAAGAGTCCTCCGCCTGCGCCTGGGTTCATGCCTGGGCCTGGACGTGGGTCTGGACTTCCTGCGCCAATTGTTATGCGTGGAAGTGGAATGTTTATTCCTGGTAAATGGGGCAAATGTAGGCCGTCGAGGATGCTGCCGAGGATGCTGGGACTGCCGGGACCGCCGGGATTGCCTGGACCACCGGGACTGCCTGGACCAGCGGGACCGCCGAGAATGCCGCGGATGAGGCCTGGAACGCCGAGAAGGCGACCGAGGAGGCCGGGACCGCCGGGAGCACCGGGACCTCCGGAACCCCCGGGACCATAGGGACCACCGGGACCGCTAGGCCTAGGCCAATAAGGGTACCCTGGATAAGGATATACTAGTGGATTGAAGGGCCCTGGGTTTTTTATAATGGTCACTAAGTCATCTCCTTGGCCGACTTTAGTGATCAAAGGCCCGAGTCCAAGCCTACTTCCAAGTCCAAGTTGGTGGGCAGCCTGCAAAGCTGCAGCCGCTGATACAGCTCCTCCAGCTCCACCGTAAAAGCCTAATCCACCGGGATTAGTGCCTACGATCGCATCCAAATATCTTAGAGGTGCCAGTTTAATGTCTGCCAAGCCCTGGATGGCCGATTCGCCCTGGCGGGCCAACTCACTAATGACGGCATAAGAGCTGCCGACGAAAAGAGTAAGCGAAAGGACGAGAATCTGTAAAAAAATCAATTAGCTTCTGTCTTTCTTGGTTAGCAAATATTGAAGCTTCTTACCAATTGTCGCACCATGGCAAAAGCTCTTTACAACTGATGCATTTGCTTTCGCAAATTTCATTTTTATACTGAAGGCACACGGTGATTATAATATCGATGAGAGTTATACCACCGGTGGACTTTAAAGTTCAGAAAGCGGGTCAGGTGATAATTATTACCGTAGGAATTGGCTGAACTAACTCTAAACAGATGCACATTTTTAAACAGATGTTCTGATATATTATTAAACTGCTTTAGGGTTTGACTTGGCGGCTATATTTTAAGAGAATTTCTAGTATGCCTTTACAAAACTATATCACAAAGACTAAAATAAAAAGACTCACAGCTTAGATTCAGACTTATTGGAACATGTCCTAAGGAGCCTTTAACCAAAAAAATTGGAACTTTAAGATAAATTTCCCACGACAATAACCCAACCCGGCCACCAAAATGTCAAGTTTGTCCAAAGAAAATATTTACAAGCACCTTGGCACTTTAAAGGATGCTTCACAACAACGAACGAAAAGAAAAACCAAAAACCAGATCGAAGTGAACGAAAGTAAATAAAACGTTTCGTATCTGACTGGGTGGTGAGTTTTTGGTTTGCTTTTCTAAGGATTTCTATTCTCAATCCGAGTAGCAGGGTGGAAAGACCTTCAAGATGCCAAATATAATTTCAAAGATGTGACACACAAAGTTTAGAGTTGAAGTACTTCACCAAGAATTTTTCAAGGTACTACCCCTCTTTTGATAAGCGCGAACACCTTTCAATAAGATCCCGCCAGCTCAAAACTCCGAATTGCATCATTCAAATGTGTTTTTATTGACGCGCCCTCGAGGGTGTCCGGATGTGTTGTCCTTTGGGTTTTCCATTCTAATATCCGCCGGTGATAAGTTGAATTATTGACAAGAGTCTGTGGGAGGGACAGCGACTGCCTTGGTCGTTGTCCAGCCCTCGGCATGGCGGTGTCCTTCTCTGTAGTCGGAACTCTGCCCCATCCCCTCTCCCTGGCCTGGCAGTTTATTCGATTTTGGTCTTTGGGGTTGCCATGCCGCCCGCATCAAAGGAAGCCTTGATATTATTTATCTGATAATATTTTTTTCATACTCGCTGCTGATTTTTATTGGCTTTAATTTATGCTGATTGACACAGAAATGTATGTTGCAGGGAAATATTGGCACTGGGCCAGCGCCCAAGTCGTTCTCTCTAAGATGTTGTCTTTCCTGCGTTCTTTTCAAATATTGCGAGTTCTTCATGTACAGCCTTTAACTAGTGACAATTCCATTTATGGCGGTCAGACATCCTTTCTGCATGAAGAGTATTCCAACTAATTGAAAGCGACCCAACATTGGCCACACGCATATATATCATAAATGTCAACCCATTAGGCCTTCTTCTGGCGGGATGATAGCCAAAGTGCGAGAATGCGTGTCGTATGTAAATTAATACAAATAGAGAAATGGGATAATTTTGGCAAGAGAGGCCAACATGCAAAGGACATCAAAAGGGCACACGCAATAGTTTGAGCTCGAGTCCTCAAGTGCTAATAAACTACATGCACATTCCGAATGCGCGTTCATAATTTATGTGGGCTAATAGACGACTGGATAAACATCATATGCAGGGAATCCATATCCTGCCTGGCTGCCTAGACCTATCCGTATATTTATCTAACGTGGCTTCTGCGAGTGCTAGGGCTGCAAGGGTGTCACTACCCGCTGGGGCTCTGTCAACGTCAACCCTTTTTCTTCGTTTCAGCCGAAAATTTATGGAACATATTTTATTGTCCCTTCGACCACTGAGTAGCCAGACCGGGAGTAGCAGCCTGACACTATCGCCTCTTGTAAATTTATATCGCCGACCTTGCTTATCAGGACAGGCGATACCATTCATATTCTCATGGTAAACATTTCACTCCTGCTCCAAACCAATTTGTTTGCTTGTTTGCATATCATCATGGCACACACACACGAATGTCCTTCCATTGTCTTCGAAATTTAATTAACAAAAGGGTCAATTGTCGCGTGTGGGCTGCTTTCTTTTCCCCAACTTCGTCGTCCCTCCCCTGTGGGCAAACAATATTTTTGATTAATTTATGCATTTTCGTGTGAAATTCTTTGTTTTCTTTATTTATTTATGCCCGCATGGATCAACATTGCGTGTCGCACATAAAAGTTCAAGTTTAGTGAGGGGACTTTTTGGTAATTACTTTCATTATTCTTAATCGTTTGTAATTGCACTATAAAGACTTAGTGGTAAATTGTAAAGTACTTACTTAGCGATCATAGCTTAGGCAATCATAAACTGCATTTAGTGACAACAAAGTCTCAGCACACTGTAGAAAATACAGTATTATACACGTGCATTGAAATCGATTTCCCTACAGAGCGTCTGACTTTCACAAAATGTCCAAACTATTTTCGAAATCAAATTAAAACCCAGGGTTACTCCTCAAACATACATTCAGATGGCTCACGCTCCTTCCCAAACTTATTTACTATTTTGTGTCACAGAGCCCCTTTTGAGATGACAAAAGTTTTATGGTGCCGTAATAAAATCAATAAATGACTTGTGACTTCTCTCGCCTTTGTTTTGCATTGGGTTAGCTTTAAGTTTTCTGTAGAGCGTTCAGGTTTGTTTTTGAAACGGTGTGTGAGGGTTTTCACTTAACCCTACTAAGCCTGTGAATTTTCTAAACTCCCAGTTGATTTTAAGTCAGAGCTCTTCACCTGAAACAGATTCTCCCCTTGCACGTTGCAGTGCGGCGTCCAGTCATGAATTTTTTATGGCACTTTTTAAGCAAAACACTTTTTGGCCAAGGCGGTGCTCAGAGATAACTAGTAACTGTTATTGCACGGAAACCCCGTCAGCAAACACTGCAGTCGGGACCAGCAAAGATAGACCCTGGACTCGAGGACACTGTCACAGGGAAATGTTTACCCAGTCGCATGAGGAGTCGGAGTGGAGGCAGAAAACGGGCAGGACATGAATAATAAATGCCCAAGCCACGTCGAGTTGGAATATGTGCTAAACTGTCAGTAATTGGAGACAAGCAGAGCACTTAGACACACACGGCTGTCTCACACCCACTCCACTGTCACTTTTTATCTGGGCTCAATCCGAACCGAACCGAACCCCTTCTCCCCGATATGAGCTTTCGCCACGGTAATTAACTTTACAAATCGCATGCGAGTCTGTGATTAATTATTCCAAAACCGGACACTCAAACTCGCCAACCGGACAGTTAACCCATTTCGGCCTCGATAAGGGTTGCACTAGCAGCTGTGGAAGAGCCGTGGCGGGGGTGTGCGCCAGAGTTTTTGACATTTAAAATTTCGGAAGCACATTTGATGAATGTTTGCTCATAAGGCGTAAATTGAAACTATTCTTGACCGTGGACCCAAAACTTGCGGCCCTTGACCACATGCCACTTAGCACATGGTTTGCCAAGCAAACCCCAACCGGCCCCTACCCCTCACATCCAGATTCTCCTTCGAAGCACATGTGCCTAACAAAAAGGGTTTTCCATCGGTCAGCCTCCTTATCAGAGCCAAAGTTTCGCATTAATTTTGACTGGGTCAACACTTCATTAATCACGCCCGGCCGGGCACACGTATTCAAATGTCTTGTGGTCAAGGACATGTGCGTATGTTGTGCAAGATGCTTATCGCAATATTGAAAATTTGCCACACGATGCCCTTTCCGTTAGAGGCACGCACGCAGCATCCTGTTACGGATTTCTAACCCTCATAATCGAGCATGGGATCGCTTCGGTATGCCTTATTTCATATTCAAATTCACATCTCCACTGATCCTTGCTTGTATACCCGATACAAACAGACCCTTGGCATCCACCCGGAACAGCTGTTATTCCAGTTACACACTTCCTAAGGTGGGTGAGACTGCAGAGCATAAAGGGTTAGCTTAGCATGGGGTTGTTGACCGTGACAGCATTGCCTATTTGCACATCAATTCAAGGTGAGCCGCCGCCACAGATAATGCAGGGTAAGGATATTCTAATTTGGGTTAATCATAACGAATAATCATGACGAAATAGTCAGTAGCTGTGGAAAATATGTCATGCATGCGGATACCAATCTTTGCAAGCGGGTATTGCCCCGTTCCGAATAAAACATTCAATTCTTTAATTTTGAAGAATTTTTTTCCCCCAAAATAAACAAAAACAAAAAAAACCTTTGAAAAACTCAAACAGTGGAAAAAGTAGCTGTGCCTCGAGTGGAAAAGCGAGCAAAAACTTATTATAAGCACATAATAATATACGCGTATGTCTGCCTGCAGCCGCGCAGTCCTTTATCCTTCATAATTTGCAGGTCTGTTTGTTGCTGCTGCTGATGATGAAGAGCCCTTTACAGCTGCAATGTGAACCCAGAGAGGAAAAAGTATAAAAAGTTATATTTCCCTTCTGCATGCAAAGCCAGAGCCAGAGCCAGTGCCTTGGGTGCCCATTTCCTTTAGTTTCTCCCAGTTGAGTGGCAAAAAGTTAATGGATTGTTAGCTTGCGGTTTCCTTGGTATCTGCAATTAAAACGCGAGGATATAGAGCCAGCCTTGGTGAAGGATTCTTACGTCCTCTCGTGCTTCGTTTACAGTTAATGAAATTGTTATGAGTGTTTGTTTCTCAGAATCTACTAAATACCCAGGAAATAAAGTAGAACACTAATTATGCTCGTTGTGCAAAAAGTTTTTTTTTTGCTAATCTGAAAGGCAGGAAATCTTTTAGCCATATGAGGTCCTCTGGGAAAATTTAAGGAAAATATTGTTTCTTCCTTTTAAAATATGTAACATATGCAGCAGTTCTATTTGTATATGCATTGATTCTTTTGCTGGGATATTGTCGAATTTTAGTATTTTAACTTGTTATGGGCTTACGCAGGTGAGATTTTTGTATCTCAACTGGATCACTAAGGAGTAATTTTGAGAACTTACAGAAATCAACAGGCTCTCGCCGGAGGCTTTCGTTAATTGAGGCTCTAATGCGAAATACATTTCTTTTAATCAGCAAGCCGTCCGGTAAAAAACATGTAAGAAGCAAAAATCGATAGCCTACATCTGAAGCATCTAAAAAAACACGAGGCACAATACCCGAAGAACAAAGCAGAAACAACAATAATTAAAGACCCAAAATGAATAACAACCCCCAAATTCAAGAGTGAAATTTTTATGCGCTGCATGTATGGTTTTAAACCTTGTACTCGGCGAGTTCACGGCTATTTTCGGTCCACGCAATAGATGTTACAAGACGCATGCTTTTCCTTTAGTCTGACTCGATATGATTTAGGGATAAGGCTAGGAAATAGCTAGTATATAGTTGATTTCTATATATTTTCTTTATTCAAAAATACAAAGTCGATATCATTGGGTATTTCAATAGAAAAAGATATACAAGGAACAGAAAAATTGAGTTTTTTGTGCCACTGTCCTAAGCATGCAAATATGCCGTATAAGGCTTTCTCACAACGCAAAGGCACGTGCCTTGACAAGCAAACATATGAGTATGGACTTACCTCAGTTGAACACAAATTTCTTCGGGCGAGTTTTCTGTTCAAACTGTCACCGTTCGTCCTTTCTGTCACCCCCAACCAAGTTGGCGCCCAAAAGGGATTTTGGGTTTCTCTGGTCACGCCAGACGCATATGCTAATTAAGCAATTAATATTTTTGTGGGCGAGACAACTTAATTTATTTACAAAGAAACCATATTTTCTCCTATGAAATGTGATATTGGTTCTGGGTCCTTTTTTCATTTCTCTTCTGGATTTGGGAGTGAGCCTCGGCACCATGCGGCAAGACAATAAACTTATCACATGTTACCCATTGCCTTGGGCCAAAACTTTAGCAGCCAGTTTGATTTGCGGTCGCCCTGGTTTTGTCCCTTGCGTGTCCTGAGCTAGCCTGTCAGAACACTGATATGCGCCTCAGCCTCCGCTTCTATATCTCATGTTAGTGAAGTATTTCATCAACTTCCGTTGCAAAGTCAGCAATAATATTTTCTTAGACACATTTCAGAACTGCAAATACACCAGGCACTGTTCTGCGGTCACAGCCGGTGGCTTTGTTGGGCATGTGCGGATCCTTAAAGACGTAAGCCAAGTGCATATAGAAACTTGAGCTCTTGTGTCTTGAGGCAGTATTTGTCAGACGCCAAGGCGAAATGAATTGAGTTGGGCTGCGGTTTTTCTGACATATTTGATTAAGTTTGTTGGCCTGACTCTGATACTAACGGCACAGCACAAAGTATTGTGATGCATTAGCTTAGAGTTATTCATTTTTATCTCAAACACATATTTTAAATGTCTAAGTAACTACCAAACAAAAAACAAAACTGAAATGAGAATTATAATATATATATAAATCGTAAATAGGAAATTATCTCAATCAGCCCCTTCGCAATGACTGACCACTTCCGTAAGTGTTAATAATTAACACTCATTTTTACCCCTTTAAAATTTTACGCAAGATTTAAACTGACCTTAGGTCATTTAGGAACAACCGACTCGAAGCGTGCTGCAAACCAGTTTTTTTATGTTTTCATCCCAGCCCATTGGCCATTTCCAGTGCAACCACCACAGCAAGCATTGCTCCTGGACGGAAGGGGTTCGTCCGAATGACACCAATTGGTTACATGACATTTTTTATTTGCAGCTCGTGTTCATGCGGTTCATTTTAGAATGGGGCAAATGCAACGCTTGACATCTTGGTGAACCCCCCAGGGGCAATACAAAATTGCATACAGCGTATGCAACTCACAATGCATTGCCAATGTTTTTTGTTTTGTAATTAAGTGTCGCATTAAATGTAGAAAATTTAGAGAAATTGTAAGTCAGGATTTTTGATTTCGACTCCCCTGCAGCTTCGGATCTCCCCCTTCCTCTCTGTGCATCCTTTCGCTTGATTAAGAATGGAAAGCTTTACAAAAACGCCTCCAAACCCTCGTCGACTTGAACAAAGGAACTTTGGGATTGCTGGGAAGCATCCATATCCATGGTTTGGGTGCATGTCGGGAAGTATCCGGAAAAAATCGTTTTAAATCAGAAGGTCCAAAATAAAATTGATGCTTTTCTTGTTTTGCAACAAGTGCTGTTTGGGAATTAGAACGCTCGAAGGTAGTGTGGAGCTCCAACGATTTTTAGATTATTAAAATGTAACAATGCCATGGCGATGACGACGCCAACAAGTTATGTCCGATGTCTGCAGGAGGCTGGAATATTTTGACATTTCCTAAATTAAAGCGACTTGTCTCTCCATCCATCCACAAAGCTGCTGCTCCTTTTTATCCCTTTTTCATGACATATTAATTCATGCACGAATTCGAAAAGGGCGCGAAGCTAAATTACTTCAAGCGGCAAAAATCGTTTTTCTTTTTAATGTTTTTTTTTTATGACGCTTAGGTCTGCATTTGAATTTAAAGTCTAAATAGAAAAGCGCGTCCACAGGAAAATAAAGTATTAGTAATCAGAACAAATGACTCTACTATTTATTTTGATTAAAAAATCACAAACAGAAAATTTTTTTTTTTATAAATATTTCTTAAATATTTTTATTTTGTAAAAAACTAAAAAAAGATTGAAAGCTTATTATGAAATTAATTTTAAAAAAACCGCCAATCAGCAAGGATGCGGCAAGGTTGCCACTCAGTTCGGCATGCTGCCACACTAATTCCAATCAGAACTGCTTGAATCCAACCAGAACTGCTTTGGAAAAAACGCTTACTGCTTTCGAAAAATCGTTTACTGCTTTCGAAAAAACGCTTACTGCTTTGAAAAATTAGCAAACTGCTTGGAAAAATGGCCAACTGCTTGGAAAGCAGTGCATAGAACTGCTTACGACCGAGCAACGATTTTCCGTTGGAAGTATGGCAACCTTGGTCGAATTTGAATTTACGCAATTATTATAAAATAAATTAATAAATTAATAATTATTAATTTTATGTAATCCTGGCGTGAGTTTCACACATAAATCTTTATTTCAAAATGGAAAGTATGGAAGATACTCGCGTAAACTATTGCTCGACAATTAAACAGAAATTAAGAATAAAGTGGAAAAAATATCAGTGTCGCCGTTCGGTACAAATTCTTTTGGAAAACGGAACTGTTTTTTCTGATTTCATTTCCTCGTGAAATAATACTTTTATTTTCTGAAAACATAAAGCAAATCTCGTAGGCCGAAGAACACATTTTTTTGCATTATGAGTAAGAGAAAAT
>JAEIIH010034621.1:0-11213 GCA_018904745.1 Drosophila orosa | reverse complement strand
GCATACTTTTTGGGGTAGTCTCCACAGATCCCAAAACCACAGCAATTTTAGAGATTATGTAACATCTTCAGAACCCTCAATTGATTATCCCTTAGTCTTATAATCCTTCTCATACCCTTACCAATCCATTTACTCCAATTTAGAAAGAAATAAGAAAAATTACCGCTAGCTAATCTTTGTCATCTGCTTCCAGCTCTGCCTTGCCCGATTTCACAGATTTCTCGTTCAGGTAATTGCAAGGAAAAAAGGAAAAAGGTCAGCAAGGCGAAAATAAAAAGATACAATAGAAACTAGAGAGTGCTTTTAGGAACAAGAACAAGTCAGCTGGCGGGACTTGAACTTAATTGGTAATTACACAAAGTCGCGGCATGTTCCTACACCTACACACGCAATTATTTGTGACCCTGCATCCAGGGGATACATCCAGGGTTCATCAGCCTGGGCCTCTGGGTCCTTGGTTTTGGGCTTGGGTTTGGGTTTCGGGTTTTTGGCTTCAATCAGTCAAGCGGCAAGCCATTTGGTGATTTATATTTAAGCGAAAACTTTTAACTCTAACCGAAATCCCCCGAGATGTGCCCCACACAGTCTCCTATTATTCTTGCTTTTGGCGGAGGAGAGTCGGGCTGGCTGGGTGGCAACCCCTAAAAGCCAAGCGTGGGCTGTCGAAACTTGTGGTTCCTTTCAATTAACCTTTCATCTGTTTAACATGTATTATAAAATTAGACGCGGTCTCCTGGACCACAGCAGCGGCAGGAGCAACGGGTTAAGGGTGCCAAAGAATGGCTTTGGCCTAATGTATGCGCAACCACAGCCCCAAGACATGACAACACTATTAAACATTATGCGTGGCCATTGGAAAGGGTGGGTCAGACGCGAAGGAGGTCCTAATTATCGACGGGCCAACGTGACGTATGCGTAATGAATGGGGAAAAGTGCACAGTTAATGAAGGATAAAGCAGGAAACCAATTTTTACAAAGAAAAACTAAAAAAACGAATCAAAATAAAAGTTTATAAAGACATTTAAAGTTAAAGAAATGGAACCTTTCAAAAATATAAAGGGTTCTTCCTTTGATGGCAAGAAATAAAGCTTTTTCTCTCATTAAAAGTATATTTACATAATAAATCAATGTCACTAAATATTAAATACCATAAAATCCCGATTAAAAGAACGCTTTCAAGCTAATCGCACACTTACAAGATTTTCTAACTTTCTAACAATGCAAACTGATGAAAAAGCAGTTCGTTTCCGAAACAATCCGACCATAAAAACATATAAAAAACAAAGCTTCTTCTATTAAGTCTTTAGTATTAATAAAATTTAAGAAAATTATATTTTAGAAAACAAGGTTAAAAAGTTCTAACTCTTTTCTCAAATCTTTAAATTTAACGTAAACACTCAAGTGTTTTTTCTTAGTCTGGCAGCGCTGTAACATCAGCCGTGACCAGCTGATTACGGCAAACCTCAACGATCTGGCAAGGCGCACCGCCACCACGTCACTTGCGCCGCTAGAAAAAACATGTAATTTTTATTGTTTACGTTTAGAGTACGTGTTTCCGTGGGTTTTACTGTATTTAAAATGAAGTTTGCGGATGTATTGCGACGCCTGGATGCGTATCCAAGGACCCTGGATGACTTTAGCGTGCGAACAGTGGGCGGCGCCGCAGGTGGGTGCTGGCACTCTTTAGGTTCAATAAGAAAAACCCTAACAACCGGCTTTTTCCCGAATTTGTAGTTACAATAATTAGCACCAGCATCATTAGCCTGCTCATCTTTCTCGAGTTCCTCAACTACATACAGCCCACCTTGAACGAGGAGCTGTTTGTGGACACCACCAGGGGCCACAAGTTGCGCATTAATTTGGATGTCACGCTGCACAATCTGGGCTGCAATTACATTTCCCTGGATGCCATGGACTCCTCGGGGGACACACACTTGCGGGTGGATCATGATGTGTTCAAACATCGACTGGATCTCAATGGGCAGCCGCTAAAGGAGACGCCCATCAAGGAAATTGTGGCTGTGTCGCCGCCGAATAAGAACGTGACCTGCGGCAGTTGCTACGGGGCAGAGCACAATAGCACGCAGTAAGAAGTGAATGAGATTCATTAACCTCCAGCTTCTACTTAAGATAATACCCATTTTCCTCTACTTTATAGCTGCTGCAACACCTGCGAGGAGGTGCTCGACGCCTATAGGCTGCGCAAATGGAACGTGCAGGTGGACAAGATTGAACAGTGCAAGGGCAAGTACAAGCGCAGCGATGAGGATGCCTTCAAGGAGGGCTGCCGCATCCAGGGCCACCTGGAAGTGAATCGCATGGCCGGCAGCTTTCACTTTGCGCCCGGCAAAAGCTTCTCCATCCGTCAGTTTCACATCCATGACTTCCAGTTTAGCAACGTTAAGCTCTCGCACACCATCAATCACCTGTCCTTTGGCGAGAAAATAGAGTTTGCCAAAACCCATCCATTGGATGGACTGCGCGTGGATGTGGCAGGTAAGTCAACACACACACACACACGGAGCTTGGCTTCGGTTAACATCTCTTATTATTGAAATAACTTAGCGTAATTTAAACAAGATTGGAGTAAAGATTAGGTTGCGGTTGGTTGGTTTTTTTTTGTTTAGTAACTAAATGAAAATGCCGGCCGGCGGGATCAGCAGCGTATCCCGGTGCCGATGGCCATGAACGTGCCGAATGTACCGCCGCCCTGGACCATCACTTTGCCCACATTGTTGATAAGCTCCCGGCCGCGCAGTCCGTATCTGTAAAGTTTCAGTTTCCATTCATTAGTTAGTTGTTAGCCGGCATAAATTACATAATGACCTCCAACCCGCCTTGCGTCACGGCCGGCGGACTCCCATCGATGTGGGAGGGTTGCAAAGTCTAACTAAAAAAACACCCACCTTAGCGCCGAAAAGCCACCGAAGAGGGCACCGCTGGCCATGCCCACGCAGAAGCCAATGATGAAGCCCGTCTTCATCTTGTCAAAGCAGGTGGGTCCCTGCTGGGAGAACGAGCTCGAGGGCAGTGGCATGTCTCAGTTTTGTATGCTTCGTTAAGGCAGTGTCGGCTCTAGTACTCCACCAAGCTTCGCGCCACAACTCCCGTCCGGATTAAACGTAAATAATGCCGAAATAGTTCGTCCACTTTTGGGGAATTTTCTATTTATTTTCCGGACTCTCGTTGAACGTCGCGTGTCGATGTGATCGGCTGTGCGTTAGAGATGAGACACATCGATGACACTATCGATACTAGTGACGTTTTTTGAAAAGGCGATACATCGGTGTTGGTTTTTTAAGCAGCAATCATTTTAATGAACAAAAATATAATTTAACCAGTGTTTAAAAAACAAAAATCTCTATATTTTCGTCTTTCACAACATCAACTGCGAGCCACTTTATAAAATGAACAATTGATTTTGCTTCTGATTCGTCGTGTTTCATTTTTTGCTTCTGCTTTGCTGTTGCTTTTGTCGTAAACGTTAGTCGACGCTGTAGCAAAAGTTTAAAGTTCTTAAATTTTAACTACAATTTTATAGTCTGTAATTATTTTATTATTAATATTCTAAGCAATAAATTATTTAAATTGTATTAAACGGCTTCTTAAAATAGGAGCTGCCAACTTGCTCTCCAGCCCAGGTTCTCAGGGCTTAGTGCTTTAAATTTACGACAGGGGGCGCTAAGCTCAGGCCCAGTGAGAGGGTTTTTTGAAAATTTGTATTTAAAGTTGTTTAAATTGATTTTTTCTTATATTTCTTCTATTTATATTGCTTTTTCTTTCAGAATCCAAAAGTGAAATGTTTAATTACTATTTAAAAATAGTGCCTACACTGTACCAGCGGGGTGGCAGCGATGGCCAGCCCATTTACACAAATCAATTCTCGGTGACGCGCTACCGCAAGGATCTCTCCGATCGCGAACGCGGCATGCCAGGCATATTCTTCAGTTACGAGCTATCCCCTCTCATGGTGAAATATGTCGAGAAACGCAAGTCAGTAGAGTCGCCAAAGATAAACCCCTTAAACATATTTAATTATCATTTTTATTGGTTTTTATCGACAGCTCCTTTGGCCACTTTGCCACAAATTGCTGTTCCATCATTGGCGGCGTTTTCACTGTGGCCGGAATTCTGGCGGTGCTGCTAAACAACTCCTGGGAGGCCCTGCAGCGCAAACTGGAGGTGGGCAAGCTCAGCTAACAACAATTGGAATCTCACGCGCAGCTTTATTGCAGCAGCTTTTACTTCTACATTCGACAAATCTCCAAATAAAAGTGCTTAATTTTATAAGTAAACGAAGGATTAGGTAGTTCGATGTCCCACGGACAGAAAACCCGAAGTGTTGGAAAAGTATTTGGCATTGGCCTCGGTCTGGGAACGTTCCGCCGCCTGGGGATTCACAATTTCCAGGCCCTGCAGTGGCGTAAAGGCCACACTTGAGGCGGTACCGGATATCTGCCGCTTGACTGTGGTGTTTCCTCCATAAACCTGTTGCTTTTGCAGGTTCTTGTGGAGAGTCTTGCTAATGCGCACCTTGGTCTTCTCATCCACCTGAGGCAAACGTATGCGCCCGGTGCCTGTTTTGCCAATTGTGCCCCGCGAATAGCCCAAGTCTCCCTGATAGGCATCCTCTTCGATCTGTGGGATAAGAGAAGTGTTTAATAAATCACAAATTAAAAAGATTTAACCACTTACATCGCCGAAATTCATGCGGTTTGCCTGCTTACGAAACTCGGTCAAGGCATAACGCTCCTTCATCTTGCGCACTCGCTTGCCTCCTCGTTTCTTCTTGCTGCCTTCGATGGGCTTTGGCAGCGGCTTGATGAACTTCACTGGCGGCGGCTCCTGCAGCTTGTCCAGCTTCTTCTCAATGTCCTCCTTGAGCCGAAGGCCTATCTCCCCATGAACACTCTCATGACAAGCATCGACGCGGGCAGCCAGCACTGATTTGGCGGCCACCAAACGCGCTGCCTTGCGTCGCAAATCAGGAGCAGTGTCCTGCACAATCTGTGAGTAGTAAACGTAGCCAGTGTGTGGCAACATCTGAGTCTGTGAGAAGCCCGAAAGGGTTTTCTTTTGTGCCCCCAAAACCTGGACATTGCAGGCAGGCATTTTGGAGAGCTTAGAGAGGCCACCAGCAATGCCCAAGAGCTTGGCAGCTGTGGAGGCTCCCACAATCATGGAAAGATTGGGGGCTATGAAGGTCATGCGACTCTCTACATATTCATAGATCTTGGATTTGAAGTTGTTCAACTCAATGGCCATTTCGCAGGCCTCATCAATCTTGGCCTTTTCCGCGGGCGTTAACATGGAGCTGAGAAAGAGAGAGTTATCAAGGGTTATATTTATTTCAAAAGATTTCCCTAAAGAACACTCACCCCTGTGTAGTCGAGGCTGTGACAGACACAATCATAATTGTAGCCTGCGTGAGTATAGCCTGCAGCTTCTCATTGTTCTTCACCTGATCCAAATCGTTGCCCAGCTCCTTGACGGCCAGCAAATACTCAATCTCGCCGACAATCAGCGAGTCCAATTCGGGAAAGCGCTTCTGGTACTTTTCCTTGGCAAACTTGTGCACAATGGAGATCTCGTTATCAATGTCCACCGCAATGGCATTGGCATCCACGATGAGACAGTATTCGGGAT
This sequence comes from Drosophila orosa, assembly GCA_018904745.1. Taxonomy (NCBI): domain Eukaryota; kingdom Metazoa; phylum Arthropoda; class Insecta; order Diptera; family Drosophilidae; genus Drosophila; species Drosophila orosa. Next base: position 5,567 of record JAEIIH010034621.1, on the reverse strand, counting down.
CGGATTCCACGGAGCCCAGCATTTCGGCAGCGGTTCTCTGGCGACTGGCATAGTGTTCAATCTGCTGTAGGATATTCCTTAGGCGCTCCGAGTCGCGCAGCTTGCAGAGTTCTCGCACAGATTGGACTGTGACATCCACTTCCATCAGATTGGGAGCTGGCTTGGACAGCTTTTCGGCCAGGAGCTGTGGAATGAGTGAATCTTTAGGTAAAAAGACCAACCGGCTTGGTTTGTTTACTCCTTACGTTCTCTTCCTCGGCAGTGGCCATCTCTGCATCATCCTCATCCTGTTCATTGTCGTCATTGTCCTCCTCGAGATCGGCCAAAAGTTCGTCCGCTAGCGACATTTTATTATATTTTCAGATATTTTGCTTAAATTTGTGAAATATTTAGAAATGCAAACAGACGATAGTGTGCCTGCCTTCTTTTACGTTTATAAAGCTAAAAATTCTTCAGAATAATCGCAGGAGCTGGTCACACTAAGACTGTCAAGAAATATCTGGGCCATGATACAATAATATAAAGGTAGTCCGTCAGCTATCAAATCGTTCGGGTTAGGGGCTTATTTTGACAGCTTGTGCTTATTCGTAACAAGTTACAATCTAATAAACACAGTGTGTTTAACATTTCTGTCCAAGTAGCCCGAACTAGGGGCTTATTTTTCGGCCGGAACTACCTTTATATTATTGTATCATGATCTGGGACCCAGATAATCTGGCAATGCTGTCTGACAGCTGTTTTTGATGATCATCTGGCAACACCTACATTTCGCGGGCTGACTTTCCACATCTGGCAGCCTGCGCAGATTTTTGGCGCATAATCTTGGCGTCTTTATCCTGATTTTGTGGATCTTTGCAATCATTTGGAGTGCAAAATCATGTCCAAGAAGCTAAACACAAGTGTGGGTGGCACACCCACAAACACGCTATTTAATTATTTCACCAAATCGCCGGCTGTCGACAAGAAAAAGCTGACGCCCAGCGGAAAAACCGAACCAGACACCACAACCGAGAAGGAAAATTGCAAGAATGCACAACCAAAAGTGGAGAAACCAAAGGAAGTGTCCAAGCCGTCGGCCAAGAGGAAGCTGCCCATTTCCGGGGCTTCCGGAGATGAGCAGGAGGCGAATGGCCAGCGCAAGCGAAAGCGCATCGTTCAACCAGAATCGGAGAGCGAGGAGGATATGGAGGAGACCAAATCCGAGGAGGACTTCTTCTCCGAAGGCGCCTCCGACTACGAGCCGGATGCCAACGAGGCTAGCGACGACAGTGGTAGCAGCGGCGAGGAGGAAGTAGAAGAAGAGCCCAGCGAAATGAACACATCTGTGGACAGTCCCGTGGCCAAGAAATCACGAAAGAAACCCAAAAACATCAACAACAATAATAATAACATAGAGCCCAACAGCAAGAAGGTTAAACTGGAACTGGCCGAGGGCACCACCTTCCAGGAGAAGCTCAAGAACCTGCAGAGCAATGCCAAGAAGGACGCCGCCTACGATGATATAGTGACCACCACCTCGACTCTAGACGAGCCTGTAATATGGCCGCATCAAAAACTAGAGTTTCTGCAGCCCGACAAGATCAAGGACAAGGCGGGTCGCCGGCCTGATCATCCGGATTACGACGGCAGCACCTTGCATGTGCCGGAGAAGTTCCTCAACAACCTGTCGCCGGGTGTACGCCAGTGGTGGGTCCTCAAGTCGGATAACTATGACTGTGTGCTGTTCTTCAAGGTGGGCAAGTTCTATGAGCTCTACCATGGCGATGCAGATGTCGGGGTCAATGAGCTGGGCTTTACCTACATGCGTGGCGAATTTGCGCACTCGGGTTTCCCGGAAATATCCTTTGACAAAATGTCCACTATTCTTATAGACAGGGGATACAAGGTGAGTTAATAAAAGGATCCCTTTCCCTATCCTTTTCCCCTTCAAACTCTTCTCTTTGTTTTCCTTCAGGTGGCTCGCGTGGAGCAGACAGAGACTCCCGACATGATGACCGAACGCTGCAAGCGTATAAAAGCCACCAAGTTCGACAAGGTGGTGGCCCGTGAAATCTGTCAAATCACCAATCGCGGCACTCAGGTCTTTGGTTCTCAATGCAAAATTGGACCAAATCATCAGCCAAACTATATGCTGGCCCTGGTTGAGCAGGACGAGGGCACTTGGAGTCGCTACGGTGTGTGTTTCATTGATACTTCCATTGGGGACTTCCATCTGGGCGAGTTTGAAGACGACAAGAACTGTTCACGACTGCTCACGCTGCTCTCTCATCATATGCCAGTTCTAGTAAGTCTTAAATTATAATTATAACCTTGACAGAATGTTTCTATATTAACCCTCAGCTCCTTAATGAGAAATCCTCGCTGAGTCAACGTTCTCAGCAAATTGTTCGCACAGTTTTGGGTGGCATTCTCAGGGAGCAACTGCCCAGCAATGGACCGCAAGGCTGCAATGCCGAAAAGACCCTTAAACTCCTGGCAGAGCGCTATTATGCTGGCAAAGCTGATGGTTCCGATGACAACTGGCCGTTGGTGCTGCGCACCATGCAGTCGGACTTGGATCACTTGGGTCTCACGCCCAACGAGGATTATAAACTGGCCCTCAAGGCCCTTGGCCAATGCATCTTCTTCATACACAAATGCAAGCTGGAGCCAAAGGTATTGCCTATGGCGCGTTATCAGCTGTATGTGCCGCCTGATCAAATAGCAGAAGATGCCAAGCAAGAAGCCAAAGCAGTCTCCACTTTGAGGCGTTCCCACATGGTCTTGGATGCCACAACTTTGTCGAATCTAAGGATTATTGGTGAGGATCACTCGTTGCTCTCTACTTTGGATCATTGTTGCACCAAGTTTGGCAAACGTTTGCTGCACCACTGGCTCTGTGCGCCCAGCTGTGATGTGGCTGTAATCGAAGAGCGTCAGGAGGCCATAGGAGAGCTAATACGGCTGTCCAGCGAACTGCAGGAGATGCGAGCCCTGCTGGCCCCCATGCCGGACTTTGAGCGAAATCTGGCACAGATTCACTTGTTTGGCAACAAGCAAATCAAGGAGATGGATCATCCCGATTCCCGGGCTATACTCTTCGAGGAGAAACTGTACAACAAGCAGAAGTTGCGTGGCTTTATCAGCGTTCTCAATGGCTTCAATGCGCTTACCAAGTTACCTTTGATTTTCCATCAATGCGAGTCGGTGCTGCTGAAGAGAATCACACAGCTTCCCCAGTCTGGAGGCACCTTTCCCGATCTTAGCAAAGAGCTTAAGTATTTTGCCACTGCCTTTGATCACGAGGCAGCAGGCAAGACGGGAGTGATTGCCCCCCAGGCCGGCATGGATGCGGAATACGACTCGGCGATGGATGCCATAGAGGCCATAGAGGGACGCCTGAAGACGTATCTGGTGGAGCAGGAGCGTCACTTTGGCTGCCGTGTCACCTATTTTGGCAGCGATAAGAAGCGCTATCAGTTGGATGTACCAGAAACACATGCAGGCAAAGCCAATAAATCCTATTCCCTGGAGGGACAGACCAAAGGCAAGAAGCCTTCACGTCGCTACACCACAGCAGAGACGCGTGCCTTCCTCAAGGACATGCAGCAAGCGGAGGATACACGAAATGCAGTGCTCAAGGATTTGGCGCGTCGCCTCTTTGAAAAGTTCTCCAATCACTATGAACAGTGGAAGCAGTGCATTGATTGTGTGGCCAATCTGGATGTTCTCGGCTCCCTGGCGGAGTATGCGGGACAACAGATAACCATCTGTGTGCCAGAGCTGGTATCTGGCGTTGATCAGCCTTTCATACAGCTTGAAGAGGGTTATCATCCATGTGTTAATGCCTCTACATACATACCCAATGGCCTGGAGTTGGGCACGGCTAAGGAGGCGCCTCTGTCCCTACTCACCGGTCCCAATATGGGTGGCAAGAGTACGCTGATGAGGGAGCTGGGACTGCTGGTGATCATGGCGCAAATTGTGAGTGAAGCTTAGCTCTTAATATAAGTAATTTGATTGATATTATAATGATTCCTTCTTTTCAGGGAGCTCACATTCCCGCTGCTAGCTGCCGCCTCTCGCTGGTGGACAGAATCTTCACCCGATTGGGCGCCCAGGATGATATCCTAGCCGGTCACAGTACCTTCCTTGTAGAGCTCAATGAAACATCGCTCATACTCAAGCATGCCACCTGCCATTCGCTGGTTTTGCTTGATGAATTAGGACGAGGAACAGCCACCTATGATGGCACTGCCATTGCCGCCTCGGTGGTCAATTTTCTGGCCAATCTCAAGTGTCGCACTTTGTTCTCCACGCATTACCACAATCTAATAGACTTTTTCCACAACGACAAGCGTATTACTTTGGGACACATGGCCTGCATGGTGGAGAATGAGGACAATGCGGATCCCACCCAAGAAACGGTTACGTTTCTGTACAAATACACAGCGGGGGCCTGTCCCAAGTCGTATGGTTTCAATGCAGCCAAGCTGGCGGGCATGCCGCATGGCATTATCAAGCGAGCCTATGAGGTGGGTTGTATTATTTATATATCTTTTATGCACTTTGCTTAAAAATTGTATATTTTTTGCAGCTTTCCAAGAAAGTGGAAGCCATTGCCTTGCAGCGCAAGATTACCACAAAGATTGTGGCTGCCGCTGCAGGAAAAGAGGAATCTAAGAAGGAAAAATTAAATGTCTTGAAGGATTTATTACAGCAGCTGAAAATGTGTCATGTTTAAAGGATTAAACTGTGTGGTTCCTCTTGAGGCTGTATAAGTTCCCATTTATGTTATAAATTTGTAATTCACCATAAATCAGCTTTGCTGCATTTTGAAGTATACGTTGCTTTTAAGCTTCATTTTCAGTATTTCCTTAAAGAAACGAATTTTTCACATAGCTTAAGTTTTTTTTTTGGTGCCATTCCCTTTAACAAATAATTGAAATTCCATTTTCCTTTGTTTAATTCTTGTTTATTATAATTATTATTATGTTTTTTGTATCACAGTAAAAATTAAAAGTTAAACAAGTTCACAATCAAAATACACACACAGATGATTTATTATTATTCCATAATACTTATCAAATAAATGTTTGTTTTTTCACAATAAATACACAAATATTGCTAACAAAAAATTGTGTAAAAAACATACACACGGCAAGCGTAGGTAATATACGCCTTATATGTATGATATTTTTTGTGACAAAATAGGAATGCAGATTGTATTTGTATTAGATCAGATATATATATATGTATATATGTTGTTGGCTTGTGCGAATCCGTTGTAGTTTAAGTAGTTCAAGTCAACAGGCCGGGGAAACCGTTTCAAGTAGCTCTAACTACAGCTGCTAACGTTTCAACTAGAAGCCAGGACTAGGTAGAAATACAGTCAAAACTGATAATAATAATAATAATTAAAGTAATAATATTGCAGCTTACAAAAAAACACTTACAAAAGATCTATAGGCTCAGTTAAGCTATTTAATATCGAACTACTTGTAACTTGCTTGCCTCTCATTTTTTGTATGCTCTATGTTTTGGACTTGCGTTTAGTGTTTAAACAACTATATATGTATATAAATTAT
>JAEIIH010034602.1:0-36906 GCA_018904745.1 Drosophila orosa | reverse complement strand
CACTGCGTTGCAAACTTCTGACTAAAATTATAATACCCTGCAAGGGTATAAAAATGTATAATGGGAATGTTAAACGATAAGATCTTTGAAAGTTTACGTTACTTGAATTATATTTTGAAGTGAAAAATCACGTTTACCCAAAAGCCTATTATTTAGTTTTAATATTGTTGCCTTCGAAGAACGACTTGTAAAAAAGCTACTGAAAGTTATAGAGGTGAACATTTTACGATCAATGTCCGTTTTATGATTTCGGTGTAGAGGAAATGTGGCAAGTAAACTGTGCAGAGAAGTGCTTCTCCTGTTTCAAAGCTAACTTGGAGAGGAGTAAAGTTAATAGCAATTATTCGCCATTTTTCTAACCAAAACAAATAAATTTGTAATACTATTTGTAAGTCCACTCAAAAGTTTATCTTTGGCAGCAAATTGGGGTAGTAAAAAGCTTACTTTTATCTACGAACAATATCCAATTAGAAGTATTCTGTCATACAATTAACATTTTCATGCTTTTGTACATCTACGAATGAACTATGCCGAGGCGGAGGTGGCTGACTCAGTCTGCTTGATGAAAGTGTGCAAAGCAAAAATCAGTTGAAAAAGTTTCGCGACAGACGGCGGTTGTTTATACCGAGCCAAAGCAATGCTAAATATTTTTAGCCTGTGTTTCTGGGAACCATAGAATTTATTATTTGCCACCTAATTATAAGAAATAAAACCTTAATATTTACATAGATATTCGTGTTAGTGAGCAAGGCCAGCCATCTACTGATAACGCCTTGGTTTTTGGATTCAGTTTGAATTCGTGAGTGAGAATTATCTGATCTACCTGCGCGGGATGAGTTGCTGCTGTTGCAAGAAACGGAAGCTGAGCGATCAGATCAACTATCTGCACTTCGCAAACGACGATGTAAGTTGTTGGTGGAATCTTCCATGGTGCATCACCTGGTTCATCGCCGCCCCTTCACGGTGGATAAGAAAGCCCTGCACCTGAACTCTTATCGGAAGTTTGGACAGTTTGGCTGTGAAGTCCCCTATATAAAATAACTCATACATATGTACATATATACATATGTGTATAGGAATAGGCACCCCCGCATATGTGCGTTGGTGTGCGTTATCACAGGGAAAAAAGCTATTTTGGTGTCGATACAAAGTTTAGGCTATAGGTGACGACCAGACTATAGGTGACCGTCAGACCGGCATATATACATATCGAAATAGTGCGTGCATAGAAAAAGCCCCCCAAGGTCCCCAGTCGCACGCAACTGTCCGAAAATTGACGCACTAAAAACATCTCGTTTATGCAGAGAGAGTTATCAGCGAACCGAGAACGAGAGCCAGTGCGAGAACAAAGAGAGCAAGTGAGAGCAGAGCAGAGCGTAAGCCTCGCCAGAAAAAAATCGCATCTCTGCATCGGTGTAAAACGCTAACCCATTGTTTTTTGTGGTAGTATGACGGCAATAATACTACTGGTCTGCCACTCCGTTCGCGAGCTCGTTGATCTGTCGGATGCGCTGTGGCAAAACGCCTTTAATATTGAACGAAGCCTGAACTACTACCGCACCAAGCGCCGCCTGCAACTGTTTCGATTTCATTGTCGGGAGCTCTGGTTGCGTCAGTTCCTGGATAACCCCGACAGCCCGGGCAAACAACCTGCAATCATGCATCGGCATCGACCGGACGTCATTGATTTTGCGGCCATTGAGGCGGGAGCAGAGTGCAGTCAAAGCATGGACCGGGAACGGGACCGGAATGTGAACCTGAGGTTCCAGCAGGCGGAGGGCCAGCAGCTGGAGCCGGTAATGGACTACTTCAGCGACATCGACGTGGTGGACGGCCGGGAGTGTGAAGTACGTAATCGGAAAACTGGGCCGCTATCGCCCGATATCTGGTGTGTTTTTGCAATTAGTGAATTTTAAATTTAGAGAGAGCCAGCTTGCATACTACTACATTCTTACTTTCGTCCACACGTCTTTCTCTCTCTCTCTCTCTCTGTTCTACTGCGTCTTTACTTTGACATTTAGCGTGCTCTGCAGTAACTCCTCCATTCGCATTGTTGGGGTGTGCTCTGCTCCGCGTTCAAAAGCTCTTTCCCAGCTGTCTGGCACAGTCGCGTCCGCCCCAAGCTTCGGTTTGTTTTGCTCAGACAAAGTAATTCTCCAATTTACACACAAGACGGCAAACATCTGTGTGACTTTACTGAAACTGTGCTGGAGTGATAGCTTCCACATAGAAGCTGAATCAGCGGCTTACTTACGTGTCCATATGTATGTACGGACAGAGAATCGCAGGGTCGATAAACATACATTTTCGTTGTATGTACGAACACAAAGAGCTTTTCGGCGCTGTCACAGCGACTGCAGCGGTGTTGTTTCCTTCGATTCTCTACGAGCGAGTCAATCGCGAAGCGCTGACAATCGAACAAAAAAGAACAACGGCCAACAGCGAGCTCCCTCCTCAGCTCTGAAACAACAACTGTCTTCCACTATCTCAAAGCAGTACATAAGTATCCTCAAGCATTAGCTTAGTGTATTTATTTGTATGTTCCGTGCGCCGTGAACTCTGCAAGGACGAATGCAAGGTGAATCATTGCGTCTACTAGGAGGAAAAACAGAGCCTAACGCTCTGAGGAATTCTTCACTAGCTCGCCATCACTGTTGATCAGTTAATCACGACATAGGATGTGTCTCAGTGTCCTGTGCGGAAAGTGGCTCTGCTGCTGCCGCAAGAAAAAGCGGGGCGGCTTGAATGAGGTAAGCACAAGTGATAGAGTTGGGGAGTATTGATTCGCGGTGTGGCGCCCCAGGAAAGTTTGAAGTCTGAAAATAACAACCCTTGCTAAGAAAGAGCTTGCTTTGCTGTTTAAACAAGTAAACAATGCCGAAAATGAGAGACAAAACGGCTACAACAATTAATTGTTCCAAGCCAAAAATAGCCAATGCCGAAGCTGTTGAGGTTGAGGCAATCAAAAACAGTGCCCAAGTACGTGCGCGCATAAAATGTATGGAATTGGCATTTGACTTGGAATGGCGTCATAAGTGGGATTAGCTTTCGGTGCCCAAGTAGGCCTTGCAACAGTATTCGATATAATGTATACCTTTTGGGACTCGCAGAATGGATTCTCCCATGAACTGGCGAGGGAGCAACCATCACCATCCACTTCAGTAACTTACCAACAGAACTGCTGCCTTATGTTTGTATTTATTATATTACATGTTGCGGTGCCCCCTGTAGGCCTCCTATTACGAATATACGGATCCACAGCCAAAGTACTACAACGACCAGATCGGCCAGTTGAGCGAGGGGCTCAGCTTCACCATTTCTGGAAGGCTGCCAGTGAACTGCGAGCGGTAAGCCAAATGGACGTCGCCCAACTTAACCCAATCAACTACACATTTCTTGCATATCCGCAGATTCTCCATCAATCTCGTTCGCAACAACGAGTCTAGGGATGTGGCTCTGCACGTTAACCCAAGATTGCCCCAGAACTATATCGTTCGCAACACCAAAGTGGAGGAGGTATGGGGCAGCGAGGAAGTCTCCTCGGCACTACCCTTCCTCCTGTCCCGCGGGGAGAAGTTCTCCATTCAAGTGCTTGTCACAAACCCTTGCTACATGATATCGGTGAACGGTCAGCACTTCGCCGAGTACAAACATCGAGTGCCCTACAAAGATGTCCGCATTCTTGAGGTCAAGGGTGATGTGGAGGGGGTGGAAATGCAGCGGGCGCTGGTCATGAGCTATCCCCAACGCTTGCCGGAGTCGGAGGCAAAGAACATAGAGCTGAACTTGGATGATGGGATCGACGAGATCGACGCTAGCGCAGAGGAGACCGTCACCATACCACAGGAGTGGTGCCTTATTGGCGCGCCGACCAAACAATTGAAGAGTTCGCCAAAGAGTGACCACAGCACAACCGACCTTGGGCTTACCTTGCCCTACTATGGCGCGCTGCCGCCGAACTCACTGGTCGAGGGGCGATGCCTGAAGATCGAGGGACGGGTGCGACTGCTGCCACACTCGTTTTACATCAACCTGCAGCAGGGACAGGATATATGGCCCCATCCAGTGATAGCATTCCACTTAAACCCCCGCTTCTCGAAGGCCAGCAGCGGTGCCTTGGGAAAAGCGGTGGTGTGCCGCAATGCCTGGTTCAACGGCTCCTGGGGCGAGGAGGAGCGTTCGGAGCTGGACACGAACTTCCGTCCCGGTCGAACATTCATATTGGTCATCGTGTGCACCAAGGACGCGTTCGAGGTGTACGTCAATAGGCAGTTCATCACGGAATTCAAGTACAAGATCAGCCCCGAGCTAGTCGACACTGTGTACATCCAAGGCGACGTCAAGCTATGGAATGTAACGCTGGAACAGAATCCAGTGATTAGGGGAAGGAATGTGCGCATTTATCACAATCCTTTGTGTACTGATACTGAATACTAGTTGTGTCCAGACTGGCATTTGGTTTCATTTTATGCTTGTTTTCTCATTGATTAGGCGACAATAATACGATAAGGTTTTTATTCACTTAAAACGTTAACAGTATATTGTTTAATTAATAATAGTGTAATATACTCTTGTTACCATTAAAAGTAAAACGGGGATTTTCTATTTCCCTGTTTCCACGCTTTCTATTGTAAACTGACGCGTTTCTTGGCAGGGGCAAGTAAAAGCTTGCAGTGCACACGCAGAAGAGAGCCCTTGTGGAATCAAACAAGCTCTCACTCTTAAAGTGTTGGCGTTTACACAACAGGTTGTTGGCAAATGTAGCTTTCAGAGCTTACGGTCCATATTTTTTGTATGAGCAAAGTGAATAAGCAAAAAAATAGTACATAGAACCTACGCCTGAAATTAGGTGTCCTTTTGTAAAGTTTAAAGGGCGCTTATAGGGTCTAAGCCAGTTCCAATCAAATGTAGTAAAACATTTGACAAAATGCCCCTAATTTGGACATAATATTCCCGAACGTAGGGAACGTAGGGTTCGGGAATATTATGTCAAAATTTGGTGCATTTTGTTGAATGTTTTAACTGAATTTGATTTAATTATCGTTTGCTTCGTATATGTGTATTCCCTGCGATCACAACTATGTTTCCTGGAGCCGAGGTCATCACCCAAATACGGAACTTGGATGCCATATCCATGTTCTATGAAGAGCGCTCGGAGTCCCATCGTCGCAAAGTGTTCAAATTGATCCAGTACCCAAGGCCAGGGCAATGTTTCGTCTTCCACGGAATGATTGCTCAGTCATGTGAGCACTTTTCCATAAATTTCCTTTCCAAGCAGCCTGATGAGTTATACGATGTGCTGCTGCAAGTGGGAGCACGACTGCCCCAGAACTATATTACACGCAATTCACGCATCCGAAAGCAGTGGGGTCCCGAAGAAAATTCATCAAACCTGAGCTTTCAGTTGAGCCGGGGTCGGTCCTTTTGGATGCAGATCTTGCTGACCGAGAATGTTTTCCTAATCTCAGTGAACGGCTACCATTTCGCAACATATACACACCGTATGCCCTACAGGTGGCTGAAAGCTGTAACGGTAGTTGGCGACGTCACGGACCTTGTCATCAATACCCACATAGTGTCCGAGTATCCTGTGCGCCTGGCGCACTCCATGCCGAAAACGCTAAAAGCCATTAACGGTACTGAGACAGACAGAAATGAAATAGATGAAGACGAGGAAGATGACGAGGAAGATGACGAGGAAAACGACTTGCCTTTCCTGTCGGACATAATTGCGCCCAAAGAAATAATGTTCCGTAAAGGCATCACCCTCCCATTTTACGGGAAGGTACCGAAAGGCTTTCTGCTAGATGGAGGAAACGTCTTACGAATCGAAGGTCGCGTCTGCTTGATGCCCCAAAGCTTCAGTGTCGCTCTTCAGAAAGGACAGCAGATTTGGCCCCAGCCCACAGTATCCTTTTATTTCAGTCCCGTTTTTTTGCGGAGCAAGCGCGACAAGGTCGGCAAGGCTGTGATCAAACGCGGCGCCTACCAAAATGGCAATTGGGTGAACTGCCAGGAGTCGCGTCTGAGCACAACCCTCAGGCCAGGTGGTGCTTTTGTCATCGTGATTGTGTGCGGCAATGGATACTACGAACTCTTCGTCAACACCAAGTTGATGCTGGAGTTCAAACAGCAAATGAATCCGGGCCTTGTCGATATGGTAAACATCCGGGGCGATGTGAAGCTCTGGAAAGTGGTCATAGAGGGCAGCCAGTCCAAGACAAAGCAGAAAGGTAACTATATTCTATGCAAAATTTTCTCCACCTTCGACCTACGTGCATACGAATCCTTCAGGTCGTTCTGTTACGGGGCGATCTTTTGATCTCTGGCGGCGCCCTGAGAAGTCCGCCGGCGAGTAAAATATGTACGTACCTCTCTAGATCAATTAATATGCTACTGTTTGGAAATGCAACCTGTCGAAAGATATGTTCTACAAATTTATAAGGGCGACGTTGACGTCGTTGCATCTATTTGGCCCGGCTGGACGAGGATGGGGGAACAAACGGACAGGCGCAGGACTGCAATGATACTCAAACGCCTGCATGGCTCACTGTGTGCGCAGATTTATGATTTCATCACTGCCAAGCACACACGCATGCTCACAGGGTATTTTTGCGATTCTGCAATTAAAATAGCAGTGCGCCCCGGAGCATGGCCTAGGGCACTGCGCCGCGCTCCAACTCATAAATGTCAACGTGCTGTCGTCGTCAACTGAGCCAGAGCCAGAGTCTGAGCGTCTGCCCATAAGTAGCGTGGATGGCAAAGCAGAAGCCGCTGCTTGATATCGAAGGGCCTCGGAAATTGATTATTAAAAATGATAATCGATTAAGGACACAGCATGGTCGGGCTGGCCAGAGTCGTCAGGCTGTTCTGAATTGACGTTTATGTCTACATGTGTTTCTCAAGACAGTTGACATTGTTTTGTCATGGCCGGCAAAAAGCAGCAGCAGCAGCAGCAGCAAAATAAGCCAGACCGAAAACGTCCAGCCTGCAAATATTTCCCAAGGCTTGCCAAAGGAAGTAGCGAGCGTCTGCCAAGAAAAAAGTATTATTTATGGTTCAAGTTTGTACGTGTCACGCATGCCTCGGACCATTTTGCTAATGAAGTGGATTACTGATGCGACTGTGCCTCCAAATTAGGTTTTCATTTCGGATACCACATACACACAATTACAAATTTTTCATTCGTACATTTTTAACAGATGCCCATATACAACCCAACCGTTCATTATTTATAAATATAAATTGTATCAGCAGCATCTAAAATTTAACTGAACCCTACTTCACAAATCAAAGAGGTTTTGTTCACTTTTATGTTCTGGTTTTGTTCACGGCGGTCTTTCTGGCAACAACAAGCCACTAAAAATAATCCAAACTGAAGTGTGTGGACCTAGTCTCGTGGGAAACACCTCTAGCTTCGAGAGGATAAAAATGTGAATGATTCGATTCTTATTTGTATTATTCTAATATTTAATTAAGAATAGGCATCCACTTGCAATAATTTATCAAAGTACAAAATAATTATGCACGCCCGCAGTATACGGCATACTTGTTCTCCATTGAGATCCAAGCTCCTTGCTTGCAGCTTTCTCATTAACTGGCCTGCAGGAAGAACGCTTTCGGTAGCCATTCCCGGACCCGATCCCTGTCCCATCGAGCGTGAGGTAATTATCGCTCAGCCAGCTGCAGGAGATTTGTGGTCGGACTCTGTCTGCCTGCCGTTTATTAATTTCATATTTTACAAGCGCAGCTTGCTCGCGTTTTTTGCTCATTTTTCAATGCCAATCATTGGCTTTGGCGTTTCTCTTTCGTATGATCGCATTTTGCAAATAACTTACTCAATATTGTCATTTATCAGCAGTTATTATGTTATTAATATTATTGGTTACCACCCGGCCGACAACAATATTTACTAATTAGCAGTGTTTCTTGATTCATCTTAAGTTTGACTAATTAAGGCATGTTTATATGCTTATTCGGAAATTAAATAGCTGCTGTTCTAGAACATCCTTCGGCATTTAGTGCTTAACAAAAATTAAATATAATTAACGCTCGGACATTCTTTGCAGCTTCGAAATTTCTCGTCCAAAAAAGTCCAATTATATTGCACAAAATTGGGCTGGCGGTAGTACTTGGCTTCGGCCTGGGTCTGCGCTTGGGCCTCGACTGAGTAAATGGTAACAAATGCATTCGCACCAATTTACAACATGTTGTCCTCGCCGGCCTGCGCCGATTAGCTGGCCAGGCGCAAAAGTGAGCAAGGCTTATCAATATTCCGACTGTGTGTCCATGTCACACACAGAACACTGTGCAATCAATGCCTCCACGGTGCGGTGGCACTGGGTACATTCTAAATTAAACCTCAATTGAGGCTTCGTCCTCCGCTGGTGCCACTGGTGCCCCTGGTGCTCCTGCTCCTCCTGGGCCTCCACTTCGCTGGGTCTGGCTCAGCAGCTGCCACTGCCAATTGTTTGAAATGGTCAACGGAATGCAACCCGTTTCGTGTTCGGACGAACGCGCTGTTGTTGCCTTGCGTCCGAATTACGGCCGTCCAAAAACGAAAAAGCGAATTTATCGAAAAATTGGTGCTTGGGACTTACTTGCACATATTTATTTGTGTGGAACTTGCCGATTGGCGACTGCTGTTCGAAAAAGTCCGCAAAATCAATCACTTTTTGCCCTGTTCACAGCGCATTGTGTGTATTATCATGTGTATGTGCTAATCCCGTGGATTCACACTAGCCGCGCTCAGTCTGGTGCGGTGTCAATGCGAGTACGCACTGTCAGAATCAATTACCTACTGATGAACTGACAACGGCCTTTTACGCGGATATCGGATTTGGCAAGGACACTTGGAGAAGGCAATCGGAATTTACAACGATTTACCTTTGGCTTAAACCTCACAGTATAAACCGAGTTGTATATCCTACATACATATAAATACGTATAGGTTACAGCCAAAATTAAGTATGCTTAAGATACTGAAATAGTAATTGTAAAACTAAATAACCGAAAAACAAACTGTAACATTTTAGTCCCACTAAGACTGTCCTCGCCCATTGCTGTCAGCGATAAATCCTCAAAAATGGTAAGATGCCGTGCCAGTTTTTGTTTTATTTTTGTTAAAAAAATCCAACATTTGACCGCTCTGCTCGTTCCTGTTTAAAAATGTTGTGCTTATACTACCGGTATGCATGTGAGTGTGAGTGTGCTCCTCCAACTAAGGGACCAACGATCAGACTGGAGCACCGGCTCTCGATTTCTCAGAATATCGCCCGAGATCAATCTTACACTCGTTTGATTGCATATTTTTATATGGTAGTTGGACACATCGTTCGTCCGCATCCTTTTTCGGTGTTGCCGTCGCCATCGCCGACTCCAGGCACAAGCAGCCGGCGGCGTCGGCGTCTGTTTCTTTGCTACTTGCTTTGTTTTATAAAGCACGTCCTTAAGTTTTCGTGGCCCTGATGCAAGACAAAAATT
This sequence comes from Drosophila orosa, assembly GCA_018904745.1. NCBI lineage: Eukaryota > Metazoa > Arthropoda > Insecta > Diptera > Drosophilidae > Drosophila > Drosophila orosa. The sequence continues at coordinate 27,423 of JAEIIH010034602.1, read as the reverse complement.
TCAGTCATTTAATTGCGGCCGCAGAACTTCCCCGACTCCTGAATTTAAAACAATGTAGTATTAATATCCAGGACTAGGTTTGCTTGACAAAACTAACGATACTGCTTATAAGTGATGCGCATTTCAAGATCCCAATCTGTCAACTTTAAAATGCTTTCATTCGTCCCCCGAATTTTGCAGGGGCAATGCATGTACAATGTATGTACAGAAGTATATACAAATGCTTCTTCAATGTGGCACATTTGGCAAGAACTGAGCCGTCAGACGAGTGGGATGATGTGAGCTGGTCCTGGTCCAGCAGGGCATATTGCGTAGACGTGTGGCCATGCTGGCGCCAGTGCATTGCGCATGTCCACGCTGAGACTTGGATTACTAGGATGGGATTGGGTCTGGGTATGAGTTTGGCGATGACAGTGGCAGTGGCATCGGACGCAGATGGCTGCAGCAGAAATGCGTAAATTTGGTGGCTGGAAAAGGCGTCGTATTGCTTAAACAGCGATGTCAGTTATACAGAGTTCTATTGTCTGCATAAATTACTGAGGACGGTAGGGGGAGCTCCATCATATCATAACAACACTACCTGGACACCCTGAATTTAAGTTTAAGTAAGCCACTAGCGGAAGGGGTAACGTAACTCAGCCAGCATCGAGTGGGTATTTAAGCCTCTCCACCTTGCCTTGAAGCCAGTGAATGAGGCTGCCAGATGTTGCACTTGCATTATTAGCACTTGTGCTCCGTGCTCCGTGCTCTGTGCTTCGTGCTCCGTCCTACCGTTGAAATGTGCCCCTTGAGTGGGGCAATCGCAGGGCAGATTGGCATCGGTTGCTCGGTTGTCGGGCGTCATTGTTAAGCCCTGCTGTGGGGCAGGACATCGTTAGTTGGATAACGGATCCTACTTAGGGCGTCGTATTTCATGCTTTGCAGACGGAATAGCTTCTGCAATGGAAATCAATAAGCTTGTAATTCAGCGGGCATATTGCGTCAGTTTTCTCTATGGCGCATTTATTCACCGAGACTTTCCCAACAGCTGCGGCACCAAGCCAGCCGAGTTACCGAGTTGTTATTATGGGTAATTGTTAGTTTAATTTTTCCAACTTGATTTGAAATAAAATTATAAAGTTGGTACCGTTGTTGAACGATTTGTTCGTTTAATTTGGTTCTACCACAATTCAAATTGAAGGAGGACACTCGAACACTCGTCCATGAAAATCGCGTGTTGCAAATGAATTAAATCAAATTTGCTGATGCTCGAGTGTAGTCAACGTTATAAGCGATGATTTCTTTGAAATTCTCTCACGCAAACGAGAGTGAAATTCAAGGCAAAAACGGTCTTCATAAACGCGGCCGAGAAGTGGATCTGCGTTTTGGAGGAATCATCTTCTGTCTGAATAAATTGGCGACTAGAGAACGCCCCCACGCATTTTGTATGCCCTTGAAAGGGGTACTCAACCTTCCAGTCGGAATTCGCTTGTAAGATACTATTGTGGCAAAAGGTTTACTTTAGGTTTCAAAACCTCTATTATTGCTTTCCCCAAATAAAATGTTTGAGACGCATTCTCCACGTTTCGCATTCCGTTGACGTAATACAAGTTTTAAATATTACCAGGTGCAAACCAGAGATTTTTATTTTGACATTTATTTATTTGCTGGTTATTCCGCAAGGGATTCTCAGTTCTTGCTTCTGCAAGGGCCACCGTTAATATAATGAGTATTAGATTGCAATTTAAATGCATGCCAATGGCGTATGGATCATTGGCGCCAAGGAGTGACATTTACGCAAGGCAAATGATTGACGCCGACAACGACCAGCCTGGAGGTAGAACAGTCTGTGCGTCGGCGCACTGCGTATTGCTCATCGCCATTGCACCTCCGTCGCCTATCTGTCAATTTAAATTCCTGTCTGCCACGTCAATTACGCACTCAAAACAGCAACAAACCTCCGCAGACAGGCGGCCGCACTTAAATTATAGCAAATTACGTGTTAATTGGCCACTGCAGTGCCCAGTTAGCCGGCATGTGTCTATGCAGTGAGCCAGAGTTTATTGGGCCATATTTTTGGCCCCAGGAACGCGAATTAAATGCATCCATTAGTGATAATGTAATATGTGTACAAAATATTATCAGATCCAATTTTGAGATTGAAGTTCTAGACGGGCTGTTGTCCATGTGCGATAGAGGAGCAGCTGGCAAGAGAGTTTATTTTAAATATTTTACACGAAAATTGCTAGACAAACATTTGGCATGCGATGAAGAGTACCCGAAGCCGTCGCGCCGTGTCTCCTAATAGCTTTGCCTCTTTTCCTTTATTTTCTTTGTGATTTCGCTTGGTCAACGATACAATGGCACCGCCACAAGCACCGGCCCCGCTGCCCCCGTCAGTCTGGTTTTATTTTAAAATTGTCACTTCTGCCTTGCAATCTAGGCGCCAACCAATCGTGTGCGCACACAGGCACACACAGGGCTCGCACACTCGCTGTCTCCCCATCCCCACTGCCCACTCTCCACTGCACTGCAAATACGTATTTTGCATTTCTATCTGAGTGACGCCAGCTGTACGAATGTTCTCGGAAATCTACCTCTTAAACTAAACCCATCTTCTTGGGTTAGAAATAGTTTCAGCAGATCTGGTGTGTGTAATTAGATTGGGCCGGAATCTATAATATAATTTGATAAATATTTAGTACCGTTATTGAACTGCATCTAAGTTTGAATCCATAGAAATATCTATCTAACATCTGCAATACTTTATTTTGGTTTCTTCGAATACCAGAATTAATAACCTGCCCTTACAGGCCTCCAGAAATGGACTCGTACGTAGTGATTTCTTCCTTAAATACATAATAAATATGCTGTACAAATATAGATAGTATCTCCAGTCATATCGGCGTAGCGTAGTCACTTTAGGCTGACTTAAAATAGCCCAATTCCCATATAAAAAACCCAAAAGCAGGCAATTTGACATGTAAACAATAAGCCAGGCAGCCGGCTTCTATTTTTAGCCTTGCCTTTATAACGAGTAGTAAATTTTTGGTTAATTATCAAAGTAGTCCAGCCAGCATGGGCACCCGTGCTAATTTTTACGCATCTTTAATGGAAAGATCACGCCTCGCGGCTGGCCAGCATGTGATGCCAAGACGACACGCAGTTCGAGTCACCCTCGCAATGGCTCCAAGGCGGGAGGCGGCACACGCGCAGTTGCGCCCCGAAATAGACGTTGCCCACACCTGTGACAGGTGCGACAATATTTGACGTCTGCTACTATAACTTAAAGCTGCAACTACAGTTGGACGGGTACCAGCGACCGGAGGCCGAGACCGGAGACGTGGTATTTTTAGACGGCATTAAAGCCAATATTTGCGCAACAATTTCTCAGTTGGGAGCAAACTAAAACAACATCTCGTCACGACATGTGATGCACCGACTTGCCATAGTTTATTTTATTCCCTTGTTTACACAAATGCTAATTTTTGCGTCGGCAGCATACCGCGAGCTCAAATTAAGCCAAGCACACTTGGCTTGGGTAGCTCATGCCATTGTCAGGTGGCAACAGATGTCGATTTCTTCGCCGCTAACGCAGCCGCGTTAGGCCGCGAACCTGGCGGGCAGAACGGACCCCAATGCCACAGGTAGGACCACTGTTCTCCTCGAGTGCTTGAACGAGTTATCGTTCGTTTTGGGCATTGGGCTGACTTGGCCTGCATAAAAAAGAGTTTTTAATGTGAGAGTAAGTCTTATTAATATCAATGGTCAGCGCCTCAGCCTGCCAGGCAGATCCTTACAGCGGTCTGCATGCCCTAACAGAGGGTATGAGTAGTTCAGTTAGCTCTTCGTAATGGAGAAATGAACCCTTGCAAATCTGTTTAATTTTGACCAACATCTCTGGCGAACCGATCGAAAAGTATATACACTTAGTAAGGGTTCATACCGTGCAGATACCGACCCAGGCATTTATAGATCACTAACAATAACTAAGATCGTGGCTACAGAAGGGTATATAAATGAGCGCGAACTTCCCAAGGAAACTTTTTTATCTTTGCTGTCGAGGTCCAATCGTTTCGTTGACAGAATATAAATTAGGTCTGTCTTATTTTAAGTGCATTGGAAAAATTTATTTCATTATTTTTGATGATCTTTTGATGAGTGGTTCCATTATGTTGCCTTAAAAAATGTTCTGAAATTTGTCGTCACTAAACTAAGGTATAAACAGTCGCTAAACTAAGGTATAAACAGTATGTACCTGTTGGTGTTAATAGTAGTCGAACCCCAGCCATGTGAATTACATTGAATATTGGTATTTGTAAAAAATCAACCTGAAAAAAAAACATTCTGACTGCCGCCTGGTTCAATGAACTAAATATTTTGCATACTGTGCAAAACACCATATTTTACTATGTCCAAAAGTGCATTTATAGACAAAACATAATAATTATTACGTAGACTGTGCTTTCCAATTAAGTAAAATGTTCAATTGTGTTCTTGTTGTTAAAGGCTCATTGGTATGCAATGATAATAATGCAGGCTGGACGGAATTCATTGATAAATGAATGCGCTTTCGAAATGAACTGAGAACTGAATCTGGTAATACTCCGCATCTGGCGTTTCTGCAATAGACTCTGATAATTGCGTCAGCTTTGGCGTTATGCAAAGTTTTTTGCGATAATTAAAATTGAATTGAGCTGAGCGGAAAACAAATCTAAATGCTTGAAAAACACTTTCTTCGTGTAAGATTTTCGGAGCTATAATAGGTTGTAGAACTCAACCTAACTAACGAATTCCTAAGAAACTAGTGTTGTTGCGCCGGAGATGAAAGTAATTGTCATCCGCAAACGATTATTCTGCCCATAGATTCTCGGGAGTATATTGCACCTTAGTGCTTAGTATAATGTCATATAGTAGCTTCAGGTAGGTATATGTAGGAATACGTCCACATGCACGCATACTCCTAGAAAAGTCAAATGGCTGAATCATGTCCAATGATCGGCACAAATGAAATTTAATATTTAATCTTTTGCGTTGCCCCGCTACCATCCATATTTTTTAAACACAAGTCACTCGATTCTAACGCCTTTTTAGAAAAACCTCAGTGTCGGGTAAACAACCGTTTTTTAGCCACATAAATATGCAGATGCAAGTGCTTTTGAATGGGTTTCAGAGAAACAAGTGCGAACTCAACCACCTGGTTCCAATTGAATAACGCCCGTGCTTTGAGTCATTATCATACGCCGATCAGAAACTGCTCCAATTAACCTGTTTTCTACTGCTCGGCTAATACTACTGGGCTACTAAGCTGATGTAATTTGTACTGGCTATTGCACTGGGTCAACTAGATGCAGGCGCCTCGATTGACATTTGCATACCTAACTGTGCTGCATCGTTCCTGGATACGTCATGGGTGCGCCTGCACCCCGCTAAACTGGCGGTGATATCGTTAAACTTTGTGCCTGCTAGATTAGCTGACAAATTTATTTCTGGGCCCGATAAGGGCACTGACTGGTGTGCCAAAACGCGTTTATGATAGCGGTTCTGCCGATGGGTTCGGGTGCACCCGAATCGATCGCCTGCCGCTCTGGGCGCGCACCTGTTGAGTTTATATACCACCAAATAGCTTGTTGCCAGCGATAAGATTATTTAACGTATAGACATAAATTACCCCTTTTCGCCGTCACCTCTATTTGGTTTTCGTGCCCGTTTGCAATCCCCAGTGCGCTCGCACCCAGGGCTGACTAATGGGTCAACCCCGATCACGTCCACCTAAAACCCCGGCCAAAAATAAAAATATATACTTGTAGACAGTCAGATTTGTATATTTCTCCACTTTTATGGCACCAACGCTTATGTGTATGCTAGATCTATTAACCTAAAACAATGAGATTACATTTGGGCGTAGGACTATTTACACGGGCTGAAATGTTTAAGGACTTCGTATTTACAAATGCAAATATTACAAATCGATCGATAACACTCCTCTCACTCATATAATGGCAAACAGTTGAACAAATAACTAATCGATCAGAGTCAGTCAGTGTTGAGAACAGAAGCCCATGAAAGCCACACTCTATTGCTTCTCGACGAAAATGTACGCTCAAGTTCAAGTGGAGTTCCTAGTGGTTAGCTTAATGTACGAATATATGTATACCTATTAGTGTAAAACCCATCCATTTTGGCAAGGGGTGTTATGGCTGCTTCAAACGTGAACCCAGTTCTAATATAAGTGGATCCCAAAAATATATTGAAGTTTTGTTATGTAAAGATTTGGAAAATAGCCAAACGCTCACGTTATTGTCCGCTAGGATTATTGTCTTTTCAGCTTTCTGTGTTCAGTTTGTATATCATTTGGTGTTGACTGTTTGTACTGCCTTAAATGTTCCGTACCTCGTATTGTTTCAGTAAAAAGCGACTTTAAATTAGGATCACATCGCTGGTATTAAGTTCTAATTCTAATCTATCAGTATATGCTACAATTATAGTGTATTTCGCGCATTATTCATTTCCCCTCGACTCGCATCCTGGTCTCTTATGTTACAACTAAACAAAGCTTTGAAAACTTTTAAAGCTATTCGGCCACCCGTGACCACCACTATGCCTAGGACTCAGAGTGTGTGCATAGGAATGCTGGATGCAGCTGCAGTATTGGCCCAAACTCGAGCCCACCTGGTTATCAGGAACAGTAGCGAAAATCAGTCGCATTGGATCCCTTAGTAGGTGTCCATCCGATCACGACTACGATTACTCGTCTTTCTTCCGCTTCACCTTGCCCTCCGTCTGAATTGTTGCTGTCACGGCCTCCAGGCAGTCAGCGATCGATGGCTCGGACTGGTCGGCGCTGTAGTCCTCGCCAGCCATCCGGCTCAGCGTCAGTATGTAGGAGCAGGCCACTCGCAGCACGGACAGCTTCGAGAGCTTTTGGGAGCTTGCGTAGGACGGAACGGCTTGGCGTAGTGTTTCGTAGGCGGCGGAGATGGTGTGGACACGGGTCCGTTCCCGAGCATTCGCTTCTATGCGGCGCTCCCGCGTCATGTTCTTGTAGTTACGCTGATGCTGGTGCTGGCTCTGGTGGGGTCGCGACATGGACACATCAGACCCTAGTCCGACTGGGGCTTTGCACGCGTCCTCATCGCTGAGACTCGCGTCCAACAGCGAAGAAGATACTGGCAGTGCCGTTGCCATTTTTTTCTGTAGTGCTTTTTTCGGAGTCTGTGGCTTGGCATTGAGGAGCTTGGGGTAGGGCTCCGCTTTCGCCTCATTGTCGGCGCCCAATAGGGTTTTCTTCGTTACCAGAGCGAGCGGTTCCAACTGCTCCGGGTGGGAGGAGGCGAACGGGCGATGCAGAGTGGTTACTCCGGGGTGACGGACGAATATGTGGGCCGGATTCGGCAACATTTCGTGATTCAATCTCAGCGAGGATGGCAGCCAGCCGCTGGGCGGCGGAGAGTCCACGGCCGGAGGAGTCAGCACCACCGCTGAGTCGGCCGAGGAGGTGTAGCGAATGCGTTTCTTGAGCGGACCCGTCGCATGCATACTCGCAGTGGAAAGGACGGAAGGGCCGGGCAGCGAACCCACAACCTTGGAGGGTTCCGTGCTCTTGCGCTTGTTGCGGATCAGGGCGATGGGCTTGGAGTTAGGGTCCGACGCGTCTTCTGTTCCTTTTGGCGCGATGTCGGGACTGCCACTGCGCGCGTGCTCGACGGCCAAGTCGTCTCCGCCTTCGCTTTCCGAGCTGGCGGAACAGAAACCTGCGTCACGGTCATTGGAATTGGGTGAATCTAAAAATAAACCAAAATTATAGAGTTAGTTGTCTTCTATCTATGACGTTTAAGCGCTGTAAACCGGTTGCAAAGATTTGGCAGTTGCTATTGGCATTGGCCAATTTGAAAAAAAAACCCCCGTTTTCGCGGAACAGACTCGCCATGCCGAATAGGGTTTGACGTTTCGACTGCCTTTGTGCGAAGACACCCCTGTAGCTGCTAAATTTGCAGCCTTTATATTTTAGAATAAAGCCATTCAGTAATAATATCCTAGACGTAAAAGTAGATACCTCTGCCACCTTTTGCCTGCTGCTTGCGGCTCATTCTCCTGTCCTCCTAAGGCTACCGCGCCTGATTCGATCGATCCGGCGAGCACAAACGAATGCAGCCGAAAATGTAAATTCAAATTATGCATCGCATCGAGAAAATGAAACCTGTTTCCAGCCGCGTCAGTTTACCACTGACCTCCACAGGTATTTCAAAAGTGTTTAAACGCAGCTTACTTGTTAAAAGTAATTTATTTCGCGTCTGGCGCGTAAGTCGCGTAAGTCGGTTCAAGTTCAGACAGCAGCCGCTGCATCGGAAGCCAACAACCCGGTTAGCGATTTACGTATTAAGGCGCAAACGAATGAGCGAGCGTTTAACCCGATTGCAGCGGCAAGTGTGGCAAGTGGGGAGTCGAAGGGCTCCCACTTCGACAGCTTCAGGGAGGAAAACTGGCCAACTAATTAAGACAGCAGCTGCCCGAGCGGGGACCTACTTAGTTGTGAGCTTTTCCGCCTCGCAATCTAGAATAAAACGAAACATCTGTCCATTCGCCCGTATGTGTTTGCGCCTATAGAGATGTATATAGCCATTTTGTATCGGCTTACTCTAATATTGCTACTCACGATCGCGGCTTTGCACCTATAGATACATACATACATAAATGGCAAGAGCAAATTTAAACGCCGTTTATCTAAGCCGGTAAGATACAGACCCTCGGATAGTACACATTTTACGGAAGGTGTGCTTTTCGCCTGTTGACACAACTATTTATAAGCACAATATTCCGCTATCTCTTCTAATTTTAGACAGATAAACAACGGAGCCAAATTCAAAGCAACTGACTGACTGGCATTGCAGCCGCGAAATCAGGCTGTTCAAATAACAGCAGTTAGCCCAGCTCCATTCCCGATGTGTTGTGCTGAGCCATTTTTATATTCAGCACTATAATTTATATTTAGACAAATGTTTGACTCCGAGTCGCCATCGTCACTGGCATCTTCCAAGCAAAACACCTGTGCAGGACTCACACACGACTAGCGCTTCAGAAAGTCCCATTAAGAAAGTTATCAAATTTCCAATTATATAATCTATCTGGCCAGAGGCTGACGAAGGCAACCCGCTAACGCTTTCATGTGGCTAAAAAGCCAATTAAAGATAAATCTGAAATCAAACTTGAGGCAAGCTCGTAACTTTCCGAGTTCCTAGTATAAATTTAGCATGTTCTTGTTCTACCTCTCGCAGGTGGGCAAGCTCACTTTATTTGAATGCATCTGATCCGTCTGCAGCTCTGGAGTCCAGTCCAAAAGGTCTTTCGCCAAAATTGTCAACGGTTTGCGCGTTATTGGCCTTTTCTTCCAAGAATGAATGCCCTCCTGTGAAAATCAGCTAAAACCTACTTTAAAACGGCAGACATTAACTGTCAGAGGCATCAGAAAATCCCATATTCACGCCAAAAGTCAGCGAAAGGTTATCATCATAGGCGGCTTTTGGCTGGCGGTCGGTCCACTGGGAAGCGTTCCGTGTGTGGGAAGCCTCGGCTTATCACAACTTGTACTTATACATATGTATGTATGTGCACGTATGTTAGGCGACTCGACTATATGGTGTATATTGTAGTAAAATGACGCATCACTTTTATGAATGAATCGCAACAACACACCAGATGATGCAGTTTGGTGGCATAATCGGTGGCCCAGCACTCGTGCGTGCCCCTTCCGCCTGCTCAAAGTACTTGTGTCCTAGCCCACAGAGAAAAATAAGGCACCTGTGCATTCGGTATTATTCCTTCTCTAGCAAATTTAATTGTATGAAAAGAAACTGCCTTACAGCGCAGGACTCTTCAAGTGAAAGAGCACAACAATGTTATAGCGCATTGAGAGACAGTTTCGGACCAAAAAATCCTAGATTTAACCTTTAATAAAGATTTTGCCTTGAAAGGCAAGAGAGATTCCGAACTTCTCCCTAGAAAAGCTGTCACAGTCAGAAGGCGGTGGTGAATGAGGATACACATTCTCGAGGCCAACTGCCATTCCAGCTCCGCAAACAGACAAATTGCCAATATGTCTGGCGACATCGTCGTCCCCAATTCAGTATAGCGCGCAAAGTGGCTGGCTGACATATGCGCCGCTCCCTCCGTCCCGCCGTCCCGCAAGTCCTGAGCTGAAGTACGATGGCGACAAATAGTTGGCGTTGTTTACGTATCTGTCTGTATCTAGATTGCCACCCTCAAAGGACTGCCACTTTTATGATTATGCTGCTGCTGCTGCCGCCGCTACTGGTGTGGAGATGTCGCAGGGACGCGGTGTGGGTGCACCGCACTGCTCCCCATTTGGAATATCTGTCGCCAGTTAGCTTGGCACAGCTGCTTTGGGTAATTACTGAGCCCGTCGACGATTCAGTTTCCAAAGTTTATTCCAGCTTTTGACTTGAATGCAAACCGAATTGTGTTTTTGGGAGGAAATGCTAGTTTTAGGAGCTGGCAGAAGTTGTAACCCAAGAAGTTGATACGGAAATGTCGTTTTGTCGTAGTTATATTAATTTACTTTAGTGCAGGCACTGCACATTTTACACAGTTGGCAGGCAACAGGTGGCATTGGTGCTGTCTGTTAAATTTTCGGGCGCTTAACTCACCTTTCATTATAATAGCCGCCAATTCCGCTGCGCTTAGTTGCATGTAGAGCTTTTCTGGCTGGGTGTTTGCCATAATATCAGTGGGCGAAAGCCGAAAACTTTGAGGGGAAGCGCGTAATCCAAGAGTGGCTCAAGCCGGCTTCAATGGCGCTTGCCGCGGGTACTTTTATTTTTGTTTTCAAAAACTGATTTGATATCAACATAAGTTGAGTTGATATCTCACGTAATATATAATTGCGGCTCCTATCATTTGCACTTTCTTTGACTTAAAATGGCCTGTTTTGTGGATATATAGCTTTGGCACTTTCACAATCTTTTCAGTTATAGAATTTCCTTGGCGATTTTTAATGTTTACGAGAACTTGTAAGCAGGTCCGACCGCAGCACGACCGTATCTGACGAAAGTATCTGACGTTCTGAACGAGTATCTGTATCGGACTGGCTGAAAGTGCCAGCGGCCGGTCGGCTTCATGCTAAAAGCAACACGCGGTCGAACTCGGTTTGCTCACCATCGCTGGGAATCGTTCGCCGTCGAGCATGTTTGACGTCCTAGCACATGATGGGTTTTATGAATGAATACGTTATAATTGTCCTTTACATAAATCGCAGCAGCGAGCGTAGTTAGTTACTTTTATTCATTTGCAATTATTTTACCAATTGCAATACTAAATCTTCAATCTCTGTAATTAATTTGATTGTGCGCTCCCTGAAACGTGTGCATCCATCCTTTAAAATTCCATAAGTACTAGTAGTGGCCTTTCCGTAATAGTATTCCTGTGGTATCTTTTAAAACAATGCTTCTTTGGCAGTTTAAGAGTAAGGATTGTATTTGTATTATATTGCGAAGAACGCTTTAATCCATATGACATGCGAAATGCGATTATTATATTATTATTAATGTAATACCAGCAATATTTTCCAAATACATATGTATATGTTCCACCTTTTGAGGATCGCTTAATTCTAAATTATTCATCCGGCGCCAAAGATGTGCTTATCCCTATTAATTCGGCGGGGTTTCCCAATGGCAACAGGCAACCCGGTCGAACATGTTGGACGTTCCACAAACCTATGTATGTCACTGAACGCGCTGCGCCCGAAAATATCTGCCTCAGATGCAATACGAAAAGTTATCGCATTAGAGAGGATTGACTAGTCTTGGCGCTGGCGGTCCTTTTTATTACGCAGCTGTCTTAAAGCTTTGTTACGCTGGCTGACATCTAAGGTGGTTTCTGTCATAGCCAGGATTTGTTTCACTTCTCGCTGCAGCAACGCGTTTGCGCAGTTGGTGGCGAATGCGTCATAGTGACCCCGAGTCTGTGCCCACGTCCTGCACCTGCGGTTGATGGAGACGCTACATTTCTTATGATTACAATGACGTCTTTGACATTGGATTCAGATCGATAACATTCTTGTTTTGTCAACCCCTTTCTGCATATTGAAAGATATTTACGTGCTTAAATCGCCCCTGCATACAGTAATGTTTGCTTTTCAGAACATAGGCCGTGATATTGTTCATTCAATCCAACACTATATACATATTTACATTCTTTGGTTGTCCCTTTATGCTTCCTTATATGTATGCGTGTTGTACGTATGCAAGTATGCTTCTATGCGTATTGGGTATACAGAGATGAATTCTAGGAAAAAGTTTAAATTTCGCATGATCATTCCTTCGTATGCGGCACAATACAAACCGTGCCGCTTAAAAACAAGAGGCAGAACCACTAATATTGTTAGGGTTCGTTCCGTCTCGTTGTCTGAGCTGAATCTGAGTCCGAGTCTGTTATTCTCAGCAGATGTACGCTGGGCACGAGTTTGTGGCTGTCGCGCGAAATACTTTTTGAATGATGACTTTCGTTTTTTAGAGACTTGTTCTGCTTTATAAGAATGCGATTGGGCTGCCGGCTAACCTGTTTTCGTGGACTGGACAGGCTCCACATGCACATCCACATCCACATCCATATCCACAGCCTTGTTCACAGTTGCCGGACTGACAGTGGAGGCCCGAGCAGCCTCCGTACCGCCGCTCAGGTCGCGATCGGGCTTTTTAGTCGTTTTCCTTTGTCAAACTGGAAGTTCAAGGATAAGGAGCTGAGGCTGGACTTCCAAAAATGGTCCGTGTACGTGTCGTCGAAATTCGATCTCTTCTCCCTTTAAAAACAACCCATTTTTTCCTTGAGGTCCGGCTAGAATTACCCAGAATTATTTGTGTAGGTTTCTTATAAAATTAGCTAAAGTTGCAGTTATTGATTTGGCTTCTGTTCGCAGCCAGCAGCAGCGAGGTAACATCATCGCTTTGGCTTCGATATTTGTATGTATTCCCGCAGGGATTTACCGATATCAATGTGCTTATTACCAAAAGGGACCCGTGAGTGCTACAGATTATAATTGACTTGTGTTCAGGTGAATATGTCAATTAAGCAGTACACACAAGGCACACATTCTAGTCTTGCTATGCGTGCAGTTCTACCTGCACAGATTTCGGCCTGTCCCTACCCGCGCCGGGTAGGTGTCTCGATCGCTAATTGCTTTCAGTCGGCTCGAACTAATTTCCGGCCTCAGCCAATAGTTTCGCTAGACGCACGGGCGATTGATAAATTTCTGGAATTACAATCCCAGCCAGGACAGGTAGCAGGGAATGGGCTGACTTCTTTCTCGTAGGCCACGTCTGTAAAAGGGATAGGGGCTGCGGAATACGTTTATTTGAAAATTCTGCAATATACCGATCCGGCTCAAATTCTCGTCCGCCTTACGAGCGAAGAAAGCAAGAGTTCATATTAATTAATTGGTCCCTTGAAAGTATGCAGTAGATTTGCCTTAGCCAACTACTTTAAATCCCGTCTCCGCTCCACTTTAATATTTTTGAAACTTTATCACCTTCCCTAAAAAATCCACCCACTTATGCTGCGCGCCATAAGTCTCTGTTAAATCATCGACGGATGTCGTGTATTTGTGTATCAGCGCCACGTGATTTACTCCTAAAATAAAGAGGAAATCGGTCTCAGCTGGTGCCGGGGTTGGTTATACATACATACATACGTATGTATGTAGTGTATGTGTATGTTTGCTCTCACCTTAGATGCCACAGGTGCATAGCAAGATTACCTGGGCTGCCATCTGACTGCGATTTTTCTCCTGCCGACATAACGTTGCCGTAATATGCACATGTTTTTGCATGTGACGTCACGTTTGTTCCTGTTACGGTCGGTATTATTTAGCAGACCCACCAACCCGGCCACCGGCCTTGGCACGTGGCTTTGGGATTTGCATGCCTCCACTGCCGTGGGTCGTTACCAACATAAAGTTGCATATGTAAATACATTAAATACATATGTACATACATAAATACTTATGTTCATACCAGCTCAGGGACAATTAAATTATAATTTTCACTAGAGAGTTCATAGCACGCCAAGCACCTGGAAATTATGGCCTGACTCATACCTGACTCATAAGTGTCAGTCGTCATTAACACCCCCATTGTAATGTTTAGACTACAGGCATTGCCGCGGAAGTAAGACGACTTAAGCGCTTGAGTTGAGTCCTACAACGGCCTAGTCTGCAGTTTCCGTCAATCTGTTTACCACATTTCCAAAATTCTTATCCAGATCTCCAACATATACACAGCGAGGAGTGCGGGTGGTGAAAGGATTGCTGGCGGCAGCCGGCTTTAAAAATGTATTTACAGGAACTATGTTCTGATCCAGATGGAACACATGCGAACCTCGCTGAGCCTACGGCTGTGGATAAGACACTTGGATCGTCTGCGCCAGCATGCATATGGGTTGTCCTCTGTCACGGGCGTTTCACAGAGGGGAACTTACTACCCAAGAATTTTCAGAAATGCTCAGTGTGTATTTTTTAATGAAAAGCACTGTTGTGGTAGTGGCAAAATACGTCACCCCATTAGAGTTTTGCTTAGCTACGCCCCTGATTTCGTCGGCTTCGCCTTGTGACCTTTGGCGGCGTCAGCCTGATTTGCAATTTTTCATGGAAATTGCGCTGTCGACGGCTAGTGGCACATATGCTGACCAGAAGGACAGGAACAGCGGACGCATCCTTGAGTCCAGAATGTGTGAAATGTGTGAAATTTGCACCCAGTTGTGCTCAGACTGGCGACAACGTGTCTTTGCCTTTTCCATGCCTGCAAATCCGATTGCGTGGGAATTTATTCGGGAAAGTTTGTGGAAAGAACACATCTGTTTTAACGTTTGTGCGGTCCAAGCGGTAGACACCAGTGCAACCTGCCAACTCAGGCAGTCGACAATGTGGAAGATGCATACATCTAGGGGTTCGAAAGCAGGAATCCCAAACGGCCCAATCAAGCAATTAACATTATCCCATGCTAATTTGGATCTAGAGCTTGTATGCAAAAATTGGGACATGAAGTCCGCCACTCCCTCTTGCGGAGCGTGACAGCCGCAAGCTAAGGTGAGCAGCATCACCGCCAATCAAATACATGCGTGCAAGAAATCATACCCATGGAACACAATTAGATACTATGAAGTACGCTATTAATGTCAAAAGATTCGGGACTGCTGGCGAGACACAGCGCAGACAACCCCCACATCGCAATTTGGAAAGGGTTCTGGCACGCAAAAAGAACGACTGGCCAAAAGCAACAGGAGTATTTAATGGGTCTGGGGAGCAGTATCGCATCATTTCCCACGCTTCTTGGTACGGGAAACACCCGCAAGCGCATTGGCAACAGCAACAGCCTTCTGCAGGCTGCATCTGCGTCAGTGGCCTCTATTCGCCCCAAACACTCATGCAGATGTGAAATTACACAGAAGCAATACGGCAGCAGCAGCAAATTGGTAATTCGAAAGTCGAGACCGCTTTGGGCGATAGCTGCCACTGGGCTGCAGCTCCAAAACGAGGTGCGGGAATGAGTTACTTAATAGAGAATGTCTTAGCATGTGGTCATGACGGTGGCATCCACCTCAAATCTTTCTATTTATACCCGTCTGTGCGTGCTCTTGCAGTCCGTTGATATCAGTGGGCCACCCCTGGTCCGGGAATGGGATTGAGGATTGGGGCCTGTGTCACTCACGCTGAGTTCCGCATTGGAGATATCTTCCTAGCACTGCTGCCTGCCAGGCAATTTGCACTAAACTTTAGCTGCAATTAGAGACCCAGGTCTCTATTTATTTAAACATGCTGGATTGGATCATACGAAGCGAAGAGCAGCGTAATGGCACAGGCAGACGCGTTTTGACGTCTTAGGGATTTGCGGTACCTGTCGGTGAGTCGTCGGCCCTAAATGCACTTCCTGCCATTGCTATTGCCGTTACCCATTTAGACGCAGACATTGTCAAATCCTTGTCATAAAACTGCATTGTTCACTTGTCCTTTGTTGTATTGGAATTTCATTTTTGCAGTCAACACACAAAGAGCCAGACAGAAGACGATTTTGTTAATTTTTGGCTGGCGCCAGCTGCACAGCTGGTTGCCGTGGCCTCGGCGCTGTTGCTGCAGCGTGCGGTGCGCTGCGATTGCCGTGTCATAAACGCAATGCAAATAAGTGAGTGACCGGCGGCACAGCACAGGTTTCTGGTCTGACCGACCGGCCAGATGCTTGCAGTTCTCGCGCCTCGACGTTGACACGCATGAGCGTAGCCGGAAACATTCCATGGGAGAACGGACTCCCGCGCTGTCAGCCCCCCGCCCGACGCCACTGCCTTTGCGGTGCCACATGCCATGCCGCACCGCAGCTCCATCGCGGGATGGTCACGGGCTATCGGCCACTCATTTGCCAATGTTGGCGCATTCGCCACTTCTACTTGTCGCCGTCCCCAGCAACTGGTTTGAATTCTTCATTTGCGTGCCGAAGGCATCTGTTGCCCGGTCGCTTGCCGGGTTCATGCCGAGCACGATATTCGCGAGTTAGTTATTTGCAAACGCAGCCGCATTGAAAGGACGGTGTGGCCGGTAGGGCAAACTTTTGCGCGGCTTACATTCTGGTCGAACTCCACGAAGTTGGTGGGAAGGTTGGCTTCGGGGATGGGAATTTGTACAACGCATCGAGAAGGCCCCATTTGCAGATTATGAACAAGGGATTTGCCGCATAAACCCAACATGAGATCTGCACCTTTTATTCACATATCCACATCGGTACGTTGGTATGTATTGTTGCACGGCAGCTCTGTCGTTATTTCCAGTGGTCTGCCGAACCGCACCGTGCACCGGCCGTGTTCTTTGAGGACACCTTGTCATGGAAAGGTGCAGACCAACTGCCACCGCTGATGATATGCTGGCGGGCATCGCCTGTTGATCGGCGCTGTCTTGCCTAAATTAATAACTGCAGCGTGCGGTCGGCCGGGCTTCTCAGGTGCTTTTGGAAAGTTCATTCAGTGGAGTGGAGTAAGAGCAGCAGGTAAAATGACCCTGACGTCGGGCCTGAATGGATGTAAATTTCTACAAAAATTAAATGCATAAATTATCGACGCAAATATGCGTTCAGCTGATGCAGCCGCCACTCTTAGTCCGACACCTAAGTAACCCAGGTAGATCGGAGCGTGTTTCCCAAGTTTGTGCCATTTTCTAATACTAAGTGTAAGTATTAACTCGTACGTCTGATTCCACACATCCTCGAGCTATACAATGAATGGCTTATGGAATGCATAGTACGAATGCCACACACTTCGTACTGTCTGACTCCGCAAGATTGGGACCTACCCAACACCTCGAAAGGAGCTAGACAGTTAATTAATATGGTTATATTCGTATATGCTTACTAAAAATAGTACAAACCGCTGAATATAAATAGTTGTCAATAATTTAGTTAACACATTTTTGCAAAGTTGGGTCGGCAATCCGAATTTAAATTTAACCTTGTCTTAAGTGTGCGGAAAGGTATCATCCTGAATATTCTCACGTTGCGAGAATACATCGTCTTCCTCTTGCCGAAGCTGACTTTTTTTCTGGCTTATGTGTCAAACGGGTGTCGAATCAACTTCAACACCGAGCATTGGCTGTCTAGAACGCCAAGATCCGCGGATTTAACAAGCCGATAGCGGGCTGCATATGAAGAAAACTGGCGCCAGCCGTGAAAAATATGTAGACAATTAGAATAGCGTTTTGGCATCGCTATACGGACCACCGATTCATTAAGTTGTTCGGGCCCGTACACATACGGATAAATATATATGCTTCACATATGCGGTGGTCTCGGCGCGCGGCTCTATGCAACATCTTGTCAGAATGTCACTAATTGGACTTTGTACTCAGCGGCCGATCTTTTTGGCAACGTTTGGATGAGGATGGTGCCGCATTCAGTGGCATCTGTCGTTCAAGTGTCTTTGCTTTCTGGCACAAAAGTTCAAAACGAAAAGAGCGGAGGCGTCCCAGACTGCGTTGCCAACGGACATTGTGATACAGCTGCAGATGGACGTACCGAAGACGCCAGTTACCATTGCTTAGGTCTGGGATTAGGGAGTATGTCCCACAGAAGGGGATGCCACCTTTTGTAATAATTTAATCCAGGTAGTAAAAAATTACAAAAGTCATATTTTTGTGGTCGTGCTAAATGCTGAAGACGTTAACGGCCAATAAGACGCAACCCTGGGTTAAAAAGCACATAAACAAACTTGGCGACATCGCAGCTGGCCATGTACGCATGGGGCCTGCACCCGTGTCCGTATTTATTAGGATGTATGGAAATAATGGGGCACAGTTCGTCATAATTTGTCGTCGGAACAGACATGCTCCGAAATGGAATACGGTACGCCGTCATGATGCATCAAAAGAAAATAACCAGGAAAAAATAAATGTGTTCTTCTTTAATTATTTGAATTTTGCAATTTTTACTGAAACACAAGGAATGTATTGAATTCCTTATTTGTATTTATTGTGCGGTGTGCATGCTTGCTGGTATAAAATTTTCTCTAAGTGTAGGCCATAATTTGTTTAAAAATGGATTAAAGCAGAAGCAATGTGCAGTATATGTGCTTAAGAACTCATTAAGATTGTCGCCACCACCAAATTTATTCGCAATTAAGCAATTTGATGTGACAGAATACTTAATTTGCGGTGAACCTTACTGTTAATGGAATATATTTAATGCATATTCAAGAGATCTAGGGGCAGGAACGGCCCTACATTTTCGTCCGCTTTATTAAATACTATCAGGAACTACTCATCGCCAGCTTTAATTCGACCGACACCCACATAAAATCACAACTGTCCCCCACTGACAAACACACACCCAGTATACCCCTGCCCATGCATTCCGGCCGGCATGCAGCTCGTAAAAACATGGCGCAGTCCCAGGCGGACCGGAATGTGTGCGGCGTGTTCTAAATCTAAAAAAGAATCCCGCCAAAGCCACTGCAGCTGTTGCTTGTGGGTGAAAGTGAAAACTTGCGGCACATGTCTTTTGGCCGGAAGCGCATGAAAATTGAAATAAAACGCCATGTGGCATCCGTTTTATGACTTTTTATTCTTATATTATTATTATTCCTATCACAATATTTGCAACCCATTGGGATATCCAAATTATAAGAATATAGATTATCTGATCTAATCAAACTATACGCATCACTGTGGAAGGCCGTCCACGTAGAGACGATGTGTCCTTATCTGCTAATATAACGACTTTATGACTAATCACAGAAACTTGCCTTGGAAATTAAAATTATAAACGCGCTAAAATTTTAAACAACTATGACAAAAACTTTAGGAAAATCCAATTATATGCCTATTAATTAGATAGTTTGGGACAAAACCAATCATCTTTGATATATTCAAATGATATAAATCCTTTACAAATTTGTATTTTTTTATTTGACTTAATAGTGTGTTTTAGTGTTTAATTAAAATTAAAATAAAACATAAAACAAAAATATAAAATATTTTGAAAATAATTACTGTAAACATAAACATGCTACCTTTCGTTAGATAAATAAATGTATATTTATTTTGATATAATAAATTTGTTATTTTGTAAAATTAAAAAGTTCGGTCAAGTCGAATTGATTGCCTTCTTCTTCAGAGCTGAGTTTTCTACCTTTTTCAACAAAGTTAACCACCTTTGGCGCCACATTCATCTTAGTCCCAATCGATTTGTAATCGATTTAAGTGTGACCAGGGGGAATCCGCCTATCAAAGTTTTCACACTTCCAATTTTCGCAGTTTTGTTTACAACTTGTAATATATAATTAAAAAATTAAAAACGGACAAAATGTCCAACGCAAAACGATTTTTTGCGCAATATGTCTTCAAGTAAGTTGGCGTCAACCGGCTACTTATATTCTTTGACAAAAGAACGCCCGTGTTTGTGTCTATAGCAATTTTCTTCTCATACTTAAATATAGGCAGTCGGCGGCCGATGTAAGGAAAAGTGTCTCCAGTTGTCTTTTGTCTAAGACCACACCAACGTCTCTGTGCGGACATAAAGCTAATTCCGGTTGGCGGCACAGGTTTCGCCGACAGAGCCGCTCGACTATGAGGTGTTCCCGTCGCCGCATATGAACATCATCACCGGGATCCATTGAGGCACATCACATCCTGAACTTTCCCCAAGGAGACGTGACTGTGGAAGTCATTCACCCGAAAATGCGGACTGTTGATCGCAGTGTCTCCAGTTTATAGCATTCGGTAAGTGGTTTCAATAAGAATTTTTTTCTGAAAAAGCTGCATGATATGTCGTCATATTTTTAGTTGTAAATATTTTTATTGATTCACGGCTATAAATAACATACATATGTACACATCTCTTTGAACTGCGGGCAGGTTTCCTACCCCTTGCCATCTCAGATAATTTTAGACAAGCACAGAAACTAGGCGTCTATTTGACACAAATCTAATTAAGCTTATGAATAATTATATATTTATATTTTACGGCCTATATGGCACTGTAGCAAATGTTGCATTATCTAGTTTTTATTTTTCAATTTATTGCTAATTTCGGTACTTGTTTTTGTTTACCTTTTATTTCTGTGGGACCAAACTCTTTAAAAAAAAATCCCACAAGACACCATAAGTTGTCTCTTTTTAACTGTGCTAAACTTGTTCGACAATCCTACTTTTTGAAATCTTCTTAAAGTGGCCACACTGATCGTACAAAATGTCGTCGTGAGGCGCGTCGCGTTGAAGAATTTTTTCAATCAATTAAAATACGCGCACAATACACTAGATCGAACGCCCGCAGTATTTTCGTCTTCACCCGTTATCAGTGTTCGTCCATGTTTATTTAATTTTACCAACTAAAGTGTAAGCAAATGTGATTAGTGCAAGCCCCTCATAAACATATGTACATATGTATACATACATAGGTGTGTCAGAGTGAGAGAAAAAAAAATCATTTATTCGGAAGCCACCGCCTTCAGTGCGCAGCGGCAAGTAAATTTGTGCAATTGTCTTAAAAAGTATTCAGAGAGTTAAAGACGACTTATATTGTGATCGTAGTTGTGTTTGTAAACGGCCTGCCTTCACATTTAAACTGCAAGTGTACATAAAAACTCTCGGTGAGTCAGCCACGCAAACGGCCTGCAGACATTCTTGTTTTTCTATGGTAATTCCATTCCCCGACACATACATACACACATGCATAGGAGTTCGTGGCCATATGCATGTGTATGCGTGTGTGTATACATAAATGACCAAATGCCGGCGTAAAATGGCATGTTTGCGATCGGGCCGTAGAAAAAAATTAGGTCATCCTTTCGTGCAATTAAATTAATTTGGCTCCAGCTCACCTAGCTGGTTGTATTGTTTATCAACTAAACTGTAAAATCCCAAAAGTTATATGCCGTTTTTTAATTATTGAATTGCCTTTGTGGATTATAATAAAAATGTTCATTGAATGAGCTCTACCCGCGCACATACATACAAAAAGGTACACTAACGGGATTTTGTTTTCATGTGCAACGCAGCGTAGCGAGTTCATTAACATGAAATACAAAAATATGTATGTATGTGTATGTATGTATGTACAATCCAATTTATAGTCAGCGCTCGAACCGAGCGTCATACTTTTTGTCGCAAGTTTTTTTTATTAACTTGTTAATGGCAGAAAGAATTAATCATGTTTTTGTGTATAACACTATTGTGCCGACGGTTTCAATCTCAAATGGTTTTATGTAAATACATACATATGTATGTACATATACTTTCGTTTTGTCTCTTCGATCGCAGTCGCGTTGAGTTGTGTATGTAGCGGAGCCGATGTACACAATGTATGTAGGAATATCTGGTTACATAGAAATTTACATACCTACAGAGTTGGCCACGATTCAACCGCCTACAAACGTTTCCCCCTGAAGTCCATTAAAAATCTTGCCACAACTCGTTTAGCAAGTCGTGTAAGCCGCGAGTTCTTGCTGGCTCTTTTAATGGTTTTCTTTTCTTGTTTTATAGCAATAAATAATGGCCTCTAAAGTACCCTTTATAAGCAAAAGGTTTTTTTTTTAAGTAATTAAATTATTAAGCCTAAACTGTTACCAATTTATTAGTAATCTTATTTAGAAACACTACGTCACGATTTTAAATTTTATGAGGACTTTATGCGAATCGCTTGCCAAAAATAAACATTCAAACGAAATAAATGATACTAATGAGTGCAAGAAAGAATATTACAATTGATCAACTTAAATTTGTAGGTATTGATGATTTTTTTATATTTTATTTTGTTTTCAGGCATAAGGGCGCAACAATATATTTAAAGGAGGTTCTCCACACAAAGTCGCAGAAGCAATGTTGAAGTTTATCCGAGGAAAGGGTCAACAGCCCACGGCGGAGAGACAACGCCTGCAAAAGGATCTCTTTGCTTATCGCAAGGTAGCTATAAACATATTTAACAGTGGTCGATTTTTCATGTTTTTGGCTAAACTACCTATGTAATATTATAATCATAAAACCTTTTATCAGCTCAGCCACACCCAGTTTTCCGCGAATTTTTGTTTGAGCCTTATGTGGGGAATTCAAGCTGTTATCTTTACTAGTTCAGAGCACACTCAGCTCCTGGCATATTTTCTAGGTGTGTCTGTCTATTTTTAGCGCTCGCTTTGCCGAGCAGGGAAAAGCTATTTGAGTTGAGCACTACAATTGACATATTCAATTAAGGGGTCGACTATATTTGATTTTTTTTTTTTTGTTTTTTTTATTTGTTTAGGATCTGTCTAGCCGTGGAAGAGGGGTTTTTGGGACAAGAAAATATACTACTACTGCAATTAAGATAGTGACCAACCTTCGTCAGCTGCCGGGAACGGCCCTGAGTATATGGGCCAAGAGAACAGTAAAAACTCAAGTTTCAGCTTTTAAAGCATTTTACCTCTGCTTCGAACTATATTTTTGTATATACATATACACGCGAGGCAGCCCACCGACGATGTCATCGAGTTTGTAGCGACGATGGTTTCAATGACATCATCCGCAGTTCTTTCCCAAAGTTGTCCATTCATGCGAATGTTTTGGAATTATCATAGCTTCCGCCGCTTATCGCGGCACTTTGGGTTCAATTTCACCCCTATTCAACAAATTCTTGCCTTGGAAATTTAGGCTATATTTCACCTGAGTCTGTTTAAATTATAAACCTTCCGCTTTTTAAATTAGTCATCAATATCGTGTAGCCTCGCACAAACGCATGTATCATCAAGCAAGCACACACAACGCAATCAGGGCAAAGATAGCCGACAGCCAGTGCCACGAAGGGAGTGTAGTCGATAAGATTAGCTTTATTTGTTTTATGGGCCGGGTAAATGGTTTGGCTTCAGAAATACCACCATATCGTACGGAACGAAATATTTCGATTGTTTAGGTAGATAGCCTCAGTATAAATTGCTGATAAGATTAAATAAAAAAACTTACAAAGAACCGAGGTAAAAAATTGCTGCACCTGTAAGTGGGTCAAAAAACCACGAACCAACTATTACCTTCAGCTCTTTAGCCCCATTACTTAAATTACGACGCATACTTTATACAGTAAACTCTTCAAAACCAAAGGTGCTGCAATGTTTTTTGGTTGTATGATGGACGCCCAATATTAATATTAATTTGGACTGAGTCGAACCAACTTTATTTATTTAAATAGTAATAATCTCTGTATTGATCTTGCTTAATCAAAATATTTTAAATGAGCCAAGTGAATATTATAACATTACTTCACTATCGTCGTATTTCAAAATTTTTAAACTTTGTAAATAGTTTTGGGCATTTTTATTCACAACTAACAACTTAACAAGTTACTAGTAGAACCAACGGAATAACTAAATAGCAACGAAGCCCCGTTTTGCCAACAGCACTACGTTAGGATCAGATGCTTGGTTGATTTTTTCTGTTCTTTTTCTGTTGTAAAATGGGCCAAGAAGCACAGTTCTTCACGGTCCATGAATGAAGATGTTTCTTTTTTATTTGTTGGTTTTTGTTTCCTTTTTAACTCTAACAAAGTCATAGTGTGTGGATTTTCATATAGCCAGAGGCCTAAAGAAAGAAGTTACGCAGTATAAAATTCTCCAGAAATGTCATTATGCAAACGATTCGTCTCGTTTAGGTTCAGTCGTTCTGCAAAAGACTGCTTACATCAGTTTGACTAAGATTCCTACGCAGAAAGTTGGCCCTGGCCTCACTACGAAACTAGAATTAATTAGATAAGATAGGGTCACATATTACTCGGGAAACATGAACGTATAGTCATTTAATTACCTATTCAAATATATCACCAACTTTGCCTAAATATTTAAAAATCATTCTTGTTAATGTGTTAATTTAATTATTATTTTAGACGGCACAACATGGCTTTCCTCATAAGCCATCTGCATTGGCCTATGACCCTATCTCAAAGCTAATGGCTATTGGCACGCAAACAGGAGCTATTAAGGTATTTGGCCAGCCCGGCGTAGAATTGTATGCACAGCACACGCTTGTGAACAATTCTGCAGCAGAACTCAATGTTCAGCTCCTGGAGTGGGTCTATGGGACAGGCCGCATCCTTTCACTAACAGCAGCAAATCAACTAATACTGTGGGAGCCTGTTGGAACCACATTGGTGCCTATAAAAACACTGCCTTTCGACGGAAAGCTTAAAAAAGTATCTTCTCTATGCTGTTCTTCAAACAAAGATGTGCTGTGGATTGGAACGGAAGGTGGCAACATCTATCAACTCGATCTGCATACCTTCACAATAAGAGAGCCTGTAGTTTACCATGACGTTGTGTTGGAACAGGTGCCCCCCGCTTACAAGCTAAACCCAGGCGCAATTGAGTCAATTCGCCAACTTCCAAATGCACCGAACAAGCTGCTCATCGCCTACAACCGAGGCCTTTGTGTTTTGTGGGATTTTGAATCGTCTTCCGTTGAGCGAGCCTACATAGCCCCTGGACATGGCCAAAGCGTTGGACTTTCAGTCGATGTGGCTGGATCTGAATTCAGCTGGTATCATGCGGATGGTTCGTATGCCACCTGGAACATCGGTAGCGCTGAGCCGCCGCAAAATGTAAACTACGTCCCTTACGGTCCAGATCCGTGCAAGAGCATTAATCGTCTTTACAAGGGAAAGCAAGGGTGAATATATATTGCAATCCAAAAGACAAATAAGTAAACTAAAATTTTATATTTTTTAGAACCAACGATGTTATAGTTTTTTCTGGCGGTATGCCGCGCTCGGCGTATGGAGATCATAACTGCGTGTCCGTACACGTGAGCGATGGACAAAAAGTGTGTCTTGACTTTACGTCTAAAATAATTGACTTTTTCGTCACCTACAAAGATGACAGCGACGTTGCTGAAGTGTTGATTGTACTCCTGGAAGAGGAACTCTGTGCCTACGACCTGACGGACCCAAATATTTCCGCCATCAAGGCGCCATACCTTCACTCAGTACACGCATCTGCGGTTACATGTAACTACCTGGCCTCCCAAGTCACTCAGAGCGTGTATGAGCGTATTCTCAGAGCGGGCGATGAGCAAGACATTGACTACAGCAATATTGACTGGCCCATTACCGGCGGTGTATTGCCGGATGATGCCGCTCAATCTGATGAGGAGGACGAGGCCCCGGGGTATGAGATCCTTTTAACTGGTCATGAAGATGGTTCGGTTAAATTCTGGGATTGTACCGGAGTATTGCTTAAACCGATTTACAACTTTAAAACTGACATAATTTTTCGAAACGAGCACGAATTTCCGGATGATGCTGCTGCAGATATAAGTGCGGAACATCTTAATGCTGAACAACTGGATGAGGGAGAGCCGCCTTTTCGAAAGTCCGGACTTTTTGATCCCTACTCCGATGATCCTCGGTTGGCTGTAAAGAAAATAGCGCTCTGTCCAAAGACAGGACAGTTAATTGTTGGCGGCACAGCAGGCCAGATTGTTATTGCAGATTTCGACGACACTTCTGACTCTTTAAAATACAATTCCATGAATTTGGTCAGCGACCGCGATGGATTCGTATGGAAGGGTCATGATCAGCTAAACGTGCGGCCAAATTTATTGAAAGAAACTGCCAGTCCGTTAACTGAGAATGGCGTGAATATAACAGGAGTGCTCCAGGTCTTGCCACCAGCCAGCATCACTTGCATGGCCCTTGAAGCCAACTGGGGCCTTGTGTCCGCGGGAACTGCGCATGGACTAGTGCTGTTTGACTTCAAGAACTTTGTTCCGGTATTCCACCGCTGCACATTAAATCCAAACGACCTCACTGGCGCCGGTGAGCAACTGTCTCGTCGAAAGTCGTTTAAGAAATCTCTGCGGGAGTCATTTAGGAAGCTTCGAAAGGGGCGATCGACACGGAACAATCCCACCAATCAAGTGCCAACAACTGTAAGTATCGTTCTTTTTCAAGAAGGTTGTGCCATTCTCTAAGGCTTTATTTAGGTCTTGGCCGGCTTGAGGACGTTGCTTTAAAGTGTGCTTTATGAGAAATATTTTTTTTTATTTGGATGTACAGCTAGAAGCGCGGCCCGTTGAGCGACAAATAGAGGCACGAAATACTGACGACGGGCTGGGATCGATGGTGCGGTGTTTGCTATTTGCGAAAACTTATGTTACTAACGGTGAGTGCGCTAATGTATATTATTTATTTTAATATGCACCTAAACGCCAATTAATGTGTACAATGACACGCAACTGATTAATTAAATTTAATGAACCCTGGTTAATTTTATTTAACAATATGATTGCTTCAATTAATTTCAGTAAATGGTTCTAGAGTAAACTCAAAAGGGAAATATTTTGATGTGAATTATATTTTGTTTTAACAAATTGTTATAAATTTTTTTTTTTTGCAGTCAACATAACATCGCCTACTTTATGGTCAGCAACGAATTCCAGTACAGTCTCTGTGTTTCTTTTACACTTGCCGCCAGCGCAGACCGCCGCAACTTCAGTTCCGCCGGCAAGCGGGAATGCTCCTCCACAGACACCACGTCGCATTTCCGCGCAGCTTGCCAAAGAGATTCAATTGAAGCATCGTGCGCCTGTGGTAGGAATTTCCGTTTTCGACCAGACAGGCTGCCCTGTAGATCAGTTGAATGCCGGAGAAAACGGAACACCTCCACATCGCCTTCTCATCGCTTCCGAAGAGCAATTTAAAGTATTTTCTTTGCCGCAATTGAAGCCGATAAATAAATATAAGCTAACCGCCCACGAGAGGGCTCGCATTCGACGCATCCACTTTGGCTCATTTAATTGCCCCATTTCGCCGGAGTTGCTGCAAAGTCTTCACGCCAACAGCCCCACCAAGTCGACGCGATCACATGGCGATGGAGATGGGCCTGCCAATATCAGCGGAAGGTCGGCTGCTGGGCGTAGAGAGCTGTACCACGAAATGGCTTTGATAT
>JAEIIH010034595.1:0-35086 GCA_018904745.1 Drosophila orosa | reverse complement strand
ATAAACAAAAAAGATTTTATTTTATGTGACATTAATATAAATAATACAATAAGCCTAAAATTAAAATAAAACTAATTGTAGCGAGTAACATTTTTATTAAAATTTTCTTATCAGATGGAAACACGAGAACGCACAAGTTGTGTTGCTGATTGCCTTTAACTGAAAGTTCTTTCTAAATTGCCCTTTTAATCAAATATGAATACTACTAAATTAAATTTAGTTTAAATCAATTCCGATGATTCGAATAAAATTCGAAATATAATTAAACTGAAATACGCAGTTTATTCACATGGGAATGAAAAGTTGATAAGAAATACATTTGTATTAAGGAGAACTTTATACAAATAGAAATACAAATGCTAATTTTTCTTAAAACTTACTTTTTTGTGTTATTAAAAACCATTTTACCAACTTCCCTGGGAAACATTTTATTTTCTTACTTCAATTAAATATGTTTGAGGCTTATAAGAACTAAGTAAAGCAATTACGTTACGATCTTTTTGGCCGTTGGCCATGTTTTAAAACCAATTGAGCCTATTGTTATACTCAAGTGGAATTACAACGTTTACGCAATGGAGACTCTCCTCCTGCCGGCGGCCAAGTCATGAAAATTGAAAAGTCACATAAAACTGCAATCAGGGCGATGCGGAGGCGACCCGGTCAGAGAACTGACCCCATCTGCGGGTGGCATGCACTCAAATGCTAGCCGAAAACATGGCAACATACAGCCAGCTGCCACGCCCTCCGGGGCCGACCGCCCCCACCTCTCCTGAACTTGTGTCCCCGCGCGGAGCGGCAATAAAAAGCTGCCAACAATTTGACTGCAAAATAAAATTTGGCAACCAACTGGAGGCCTCCAGGGCAAGCAGCCAACCTGTCTCCTGCAACTCCCACCCATTCCCTCGTTTGGCCTTTACTCACACTGAACAAAAATGTTTGTCAACTATAAGCTATACTAATAAACGTTGCCAAAAAGTTAATTTTAGTTAAAAAAAAAGCATTCATAATATTTAAATGCAATATTTAATTATTCAATCGTATAGACTTTATTTTTTGTGATGCCAAAACTTCCTTGCCGTGTAATCCTTTCACACTCAGATGCTCCTCCAAGTACCCCCTGTCCCATTATTATTTTTTTTGAGCCTGTTCCCACAGCAAAATCTGACAGGCGGCAGACAGCTGTTTGGAGGAAAAACGCTGATGGGCAATCGACTTGACTTCATTTCGAGGGGAATCCCAACGCCCAACGCCCACTGCCCATCGCCCACTTCCCGTGACTGCCAGATGGCGCAAGCGTAACTTTTCGCCAATTTTGCCTTTCAATTCGACGCTTGGCATCGTTGAACTTGGCCGGCAGTTTGGCACAAGCCTGCCCTCTGGCCGTTCTCGGAGCCCTCTGGCCCGCTTATGGCCATATCATTGCAACTGGCAACTAAAACCCAAAGTTCATCCTTGCTAACTAACCACTTTGGCACTTTCAATTTGCATTTCCCAATTAAACAGCACTCGTTGGTTGTTGCTGGTGATGGCCGAGGGGAAAAATGGTTACTCATTGGAAATCTAAAAGTTTTCAAAACAGTCAAGAGCTGGATTCAACCCTTCAGGAGCAGCCGTAACTTGTTAAGAATGAGTCTAAGCTTAGAATGATGTTCTACATACATTCTATATCCATAAATATATTGTTCTTCTACCTACTCTCCATATTTTTCCACTTAATATGTTTTTTACTTCTTGCATCCAGCCAAACTTTGCTAACTTTTCGCCTTTTATGGTCCCTTTTGCAGGTCAGCATATGTGCCGTGTGAGGCTCAGGGCTTGGACGCGGTCCAGCTGGCGCTGGAGCAGATCGACATAGTGCGGCGCCTGTCTGACATGTACGCCCGGGAGACGGTGCTGGCGACATCGTCGCAGGACATCGTTGAGGCGCACCGCCGCGGGCTCCTGGCCTCGCTGATCGGCGTTGAGGGGGGCCACACCATTGGCTCCTCCTTGGGTGTGCTGAGATCCTTTTATTCCCTGGGAGCGCGTTACCTCAGCCTCACCCACCGCTGCGATGTCTCGTGGGCGGGCTCGAGCGCCTCGCCGGCGGAACAGGGCCTCACGCCCTTCGGCAAGGCCATTGTCCGCGAGATGAACCGGCTGGGCATGATGATCGATCTGTCGCACAGCTCGGATGCCACTGCCCGGGATGTGCTGCAGGTGACACGGGCGCCGGTCATCTTCTCGCACTCTGCCGCCCGCCAGCTGTGCAACTCGACGCGGAACGTGCCGGACGACATACTCCGCCTGGTGGCCGAGAACGGTGGCCTGATCATGCTGAGCTTCGACTCCGAGGACGTGGCCTGCGGGCGGCAGGCGCGTCTCCAGGATGTGATCGAGCACATCAAGTATGTGCGTGCCATTGCCGGCATCCAGCACATTGGCCTCGGAGCCGGCTACGATGGCATCGAGCTGCCGCCTCTGGGCCTGGAGGATGTGTCCAAATACCCGGAGCTGCTGGCCGCCCTGCTGGAGGATCACAACTGGAGCGAGGAGGATGTGGCCATGCTGGCGGGCCGTAACTTTCTGCGCATCATGGAGACAGTGGAGACGGTGCGCGACTACTGGAAGCGGGCAGCCATCCAACCCATCGAGCAGACGGAGCCGCAGCCCAAGACGCAGTGCACCTACATGTCCTCGTGACCGCAGGCGCAGGCGGTAAGACAGCGACGGGACGAACCGAACCCGACCACAGAGCGGGCAAATCGAACCACGGCCACGCTGGCTGGGATCCACTTTTGGCATCCCACTCCAGAGGCGGAGGACTCCAACTCGAATCACACGGATCCGGCGGTGATCGCGGCCACGGCAACCAGTTTCACGGTCAGCGAGCTGCTCCAGTAAAATTATATCCAGTTTGGATTATGAAACCAGAGTTAAGCCTTTTGGTTGGCGGTTCGGTTCGTAAGGTTCTTTTTTTTTATGGGAGGAGAGCAATGAAAATAAAACTTTTCCAACTCTGATAAGTGGCAATAGTGTAATACCTTTAAATATTATTATTATATCTTTAATTTAAACACATCCCTCCATTTTGAGTTAAAACTATAATTTGCGAATACTTCAAATATCGTGATTCCAAAGACCAAGTTCTCCATTAAATTTGTAAAACCTTTCATTTTATTATTTTATAATCATTTTCAAGTCATAATATTGTTCCTTACTTTTCTTTAAATCTATAAACAACCGTGTATATATATTTGAACTTCTCCCAGGAGCGGCGTAGTTCAAAAAGCTTTGAGTTTGGAAAGTTGTCAGTAAAAACAAAAAATGAAATTAACAATTAACAGACATTGCTCGCCCCCAACCCAACATTAAAGCAACTGTTGCGGCAGCCCTCGTGAATAATTAGTGTGTACTCGTAATGTACTTCCGTAGGATGCATTGATAGGCGTATGAATAAATAATAATAATAATAAATATACTAGTATTTAGCCCATAATTGTTTTGCAGCTATTCTTATTGGTGTTGTGGCTCTGCATAAATTATGCACAGTGCGCATACTTATTGATGATGCTGCGCCACGGGGCGTATACGCAACGCAGCGACACAGCTACCGGCGAACTCTGAACCGCAAACCAAAAATCTTTCTTGGCTTCTCTGTGACTGTATTATACATGTAGGGCACACACATCAATGATTCACGCTAATTATCGCAATTAAGCGCCATATATTTAATCACAAACATCACATCACCGATATAAATCATCAAAATGAATTAATTGCAACAGATTCCACACAGCTAGTTAGTGTTTTAAGCCCAGGATCAAAAGTCAGTATGCACTGCAGCACATCACATCAGTTAAAGGCACGGCCACCGAGCTAACGCAATTAAAAAGAGATTTTTCATCCGGGCTTCATATGTGGATCTCTCTTAATTTCAATGTTAGGTTAGTCAAGAGCCAAGGAAAACCCAAGAAGAAAAATCAAAAAACCAAAAACGAGACATTGTTCGTGTATGCAAAGCTACATATGTATACTCCACACAGACACACAGGAAAACTGAAATAAAAGTAAAAACCAGCAGAAGCAATGCGCATAATCGAATAGAGGGATACGCATTTCCATAAAAATAAATTGAAACAAAAACAAATTGTAATCTATGTTGTATTTTATTCCAACAGTCGGGAGCTCTTCATAGTACCTATGTTTGTTTTTGGTTTTGTAGAATAAATCAAAATAGATTGCGTGGCACCAGCTTAATCTTACATGACTCACTGTGCCATGCATAGAATTTTAAATGTGGATACAATATAATTTATTGCAACTCTTGATTCTTACATTCTAGGAAGTAACTCAACCAGGTTTTAAATTTAACCAAGACGAGAAAATAATCCAAATAGCTCCTGACTTATGCTGACTCAGAGCTCAGTCACTTAGTTTTATGCCTAATCAATCAATGGCAATGGGATATACTTTGGCTCTTATTTATGTGTTTAGTAGATGGTAAGTAAGTGCGGCTGCGGAATGTCGACTTCACTAGCTTTCTTATACGAAATATCTGATGTATACACGAGAATGCTTATACAATCGCAAAGTCTGGGGACCATAAAAAACGTTAAGTGGTCGTAAATCAAAATTGTGCAAGAATGGAAAAGTTCGGCAAAGTTCTTCCCATACAACGATGTCATGGAGTCGAGTCCCTTCGCCTATTTGGTCTCTTTGTCCTCTCGCCGCCGGTATTTGTTTCCAGAGGAGAACTCCCAACAGATCTGGCTAGCCTGGAGGAGAGCATCCTCGCCAATCCAATTTCGTGCATTTGCAGTCCATTGAGTTTTGCTTAAATTTTAATGAAACTAAGCGGTCGCACACATCCCAACGATTTTCGGGGGCCAGACAGCCCCACGCCGACGCCATCAAGTTTTAATATCAGCTTTTTTTTTCTCGTAATTTTATTTTTTCTTTTTTGTTTACAAGTTTCTGTTTTGATTGCTTTCACTTTGGCTTAGGACCCCGCAGCGGAGCACTCCGCTGGGCTTTGTTCAATTTTGTTGATTCTGCGACGACTTAATAGAGTCACTAATTGTTGTATACGGGCAGGAGGCTGGAGGATAAAGCTGAGTCCTCCCGGCAATCTCACGCAAATCAGCGAATATTGTCTGGGGAAAATGTATATAAAATTTATCATGGTAGGAGCTTGGCTAAAAGGGCGTCTTTATGGTATAAAGTTGACTTTTGTTTAAGCTTAATCCATATAAAAAGATGCGTAAGTACGGTTTGTTAATAAATATTCAGCATACGCTTTAAGAAATTATAAACCTGTTTTAATTATATTTTAATTTCTTACTAGATTTTGTAGAAAGAAGACCCTTTGTCTTTTTGGTTAGCTCAAAGTTCGGAACTAGAGGACATCATCATAACTTTTGGTTAACGGTTACATTGGCCATTAAATGTAATTACCCAATTTCACCGACACCTCAACGTAAAAGGACGCGACAATCCACTGGAAGTCGGCCGTTAAAGGACAATGAACGTCCCCTGGTGAAAATTAAGAACTGGCCGTTAACGAGAAGAGCGGCAAGGCATGGCATGGCATGGCATCGCATTCTCATTAACACGCCAGTCCGGTTTCAATTTCCTGTTTAATTTTTCTTTCCATTATAAATGGCTCTGGCTCTCCGCCCTTCGTAAAGCCGGTGCCAGTCCCAGTGCCAGCGCAGCTACAGCTCCAACTCCGCCGCCCCACGAGGCAGAAAGCCATAAACAATGCGCTCCGACAACTGCGACGAGTTGATGGACAAAATAATGCCTGATGACATTTATAATGAGCAAAATGTTGTTGCTCTTGCTGCTCGTCCTTGCTGTAGCTGTTGATAAGTGGAAATTCGCTTCATGTGGTCGAAATTTGCGCTCCATGGCATCATAAATCTGTGCCCCACCACCCCACCCTCAAGTAACATCTATGTTTATCCCCAGAAAACTTTATTATTATTAAATTAAGGCTTGACATTCACGGTCCGCATATAATTGATGTAGGAAAAGATTTTTCTTTAAGTTTGTATTTGAATTTCGCAAAGGAGTTTATTTTTATAACATGAATGTTATGTTCCACATAAATTAATGTATTTCACATTTACATTTTCATTTCAATGTATTTTTTAAAACAAAAAAAATTGTTTTTTATATTTATTCTGGTTTTGAGTATTGTAAATTAAGGGACATACATGTTTAATAGCTGTCAATTGTGCATTATTCAGATTTATAAATTCCTTAACTGAATTTATAAATTCCTTAATGAGTCAAGTACAAATTTTCGTATTTCTCGTTCAAGGTCAACAATGAAGACTTGCCAACGATGTTGTAAAATTCGTTCTTTCCCATCTTCTCGAATTTGATGTAGCCCAGCAGCATTTGCACATATTTCGAGTGCATCACTTTTATTTTTGTTTTATTTGGCGCAATCGTGGCAGGTTTCTTGGCCGCATTCTCTTCGTTGTCCTCTGAATTCTCATCTGGTTCCTCATTGATTGGAATGAATATCTCACTTCCATTATTCTCGGAAATCTCGTTGTCATCGTTCAATGTGTTAGCGACCGAACTTACATCAATTCCACTGTCAGATTCTTTTCTAGGCTTTTCTTCAATCTCGCAGGTCTCGGATGGATCAGAATCGATCAAACCATTGACGGTAACGTAGGCCTCAATCATTTTGAAGCGTTCGATTTCGGGCAAGTAGCCGTCGGTAATGATTGTGTACTGCTCGAAGACATCGGAGGTCAGGGTCAGGACATCATAGCAATTCATTGTTGTCGAAAAGCGGCTTCTCAGAAACTAAAAAAAAAAAATACGAAAAGCTTAAGATTAAAAAGTCTATACTTCGCAAGTCTTTCTTTTAGACTCACCTTGACGGTAATATCTATAAGATCCTCATTGTTGATGCTGTGCGCGTTCTGAAAAAGTTCGACGAGATCGCTGAGCAGCATTTTATTAACCCGTTCCTTGAGGATCTTCACGCACTCGGAAACTATAGCATCCATCAGCCACCTGGTTCCGCAGCTGAGGAGATCCATTATCATAGAGTTGGTGCACTCATTGAGTTTCTCCTTGCTGAAGGTGTACGCATATTGAATGAACATCGCAAAGGTCTCCGGCTTAACCTCCTGCAGACGGATTTCCTCCGACTCGGCCTCCCGGAAGGAGCCAAGGAACAGGCGATCGAAAAACTCGGACGAGCTGGCCAGGATGACCTTGTGGCAATCGAAGGCTTCGTTTTCCACGAGAATGCGACAGTCTGAGAACTTCTTATTCTCTATCAAGTTGGCAAATGCGGGTTTTAGCCTGCGAATTATAGAATTTTATGGTGTGAGGTCTTCAAATTAGTTTATTGCATACTCACCAAACATCCATATTTGTTTCGTTTTGGTTGATTTGCTGAAATGACTATAAACAATAGTTTAACTATAATGTAAATTTTATGTCAAAATTTATCATGTCTTTATTAGTTACTTTAGCATAAGCTCATTTTGTCCAATTTAAAACGAAGCAATAATAAAGTAACGTTAAAAAACATGTTAATAATTAGTTAATGCAAGTCTGATTTCTGGGAACCCCCTTATTCGTACGAAATTGTGATAGGAAGATGGCGTACATACATGTGTATGTATGTATGTTCCAAGTTTTGGTTGATTTGCTGAAATGACTATAAACAATAGTTTTACTATAATGTAAATTTTATATTGTCCAAATTTATCATGTCTTTATTAGTTACTTTAGCATAAGCTCATTTTGTCCAATTTGAAACATAGCAATAATAATATAACGTTAAAAAACATGTTAATAATTAGCAAGTCTCATTTCTGGGAACCCCCTTATTCGTACGAAATGATGAAAGGAAGATGGCGTACATACATATGTATTTATATATGTTAAAAGTTCCACGAATTATCTAAGAATGCACTTTTGTAAGAAGGTAAGTATATACATATGTACTACTTACATACATATGTATATGCATGCATTTATTAAGAAAAAAAAGCGCGGAGTTCGTTGCCGCTGTTTCAGAGTTTTATTTTTGAGTTACGTACATATGTACATATGTATTTGTGTACATACAAGCATATTTCACATGCCCTTTTTTAGCGTTTTATAAGTTCAAAAAAACCGAGCACTGATTAAAACATACAGATCATATTAGGAACTGTTAATATTAAGTACTACATACACTTACATACCTTGCTTTATAGAGCTCTTGCTCGCACAACCACACTTGACTGCACTTCGAAAATATCTGAGGTTTGACTAGAGTTTATCCATTCCAGTTCGATTCCATTTTGTGGTTCCTAGTGGAACTGGATCGTTTCATGCAAATTTATCATTACTTTAGGAACACTTGAAAAAAAACGATAAGCTGAAAAAAAATATAGGTTTTTGTTCCAAATTCATAAAAATAAGCTTATAAAGCCATTTGTTATGTTTTTTTTTAACCTTTTTCGGTATTCAACATTATTATAACGTAGTTATTAATTAATTATTAAATCGAAGAAATTATAATATAATATTATGTTGTCAAAACATTATTAAAATCTTTTTATATATTTTTAAAAGAAATTCCTTTATGGCATGGTTGAAACTTTGTGGAATGGAATAGCGAAAATATTTTAATGATTTCAAAAAATATCCCATAAAAAGTAAAAAAAATATAGGGCGCGTAATTAAGGGCTGCCAGATTCTCAAAACACTGACATAATAAAATAGTACCCAGAAATGAGGGGCATACATACATATACATATGTATGTAAATATGTACGTACATATTTAGATATGTATTTATGTATATGATTGATAGAATTAGAGGGTATTTAAATACCGAATCGGCAAAAAGAAAATTCTGCTAACGCATACGAAAAGTTATTTTTGTTTATTCAATTGACGGTCCAAGCATTGCCGGAGGATCATGTTTCTTTAAGTGCATGTATGTATATACATATGTATGTATGTACGAATGTACATATGTACGTACATTAAATAGCATCCACATCATCTTTTTAAGAACGCAGTTCATTAATTCACCGCAACAAAAGTTTAAAAACGTGATCCAATATGCTTGAAGAAAAGATTGCATATTATTTAAGGTGTTTTTAATATGAAATCTAAATTTAATTTCAATTTATGCTCCAAGTAATGTATTAAATCAGCGGAGGGCATGAGATCTAACGGTTTGAGCAGCAGCTTGGGCAGCTGCCTCCGAAAAAAGATAACGGTTTGAGCAGCGTGAGCAAATTGAGCCACTGCGTGCCCTTTGCTGTATTAAATAAAACTCAAACGGCTCTCCTGCTTGTAGTTACCACTACCAACTCCATTAACGATCTGGCTTCCCACACACATGAACCGCTTTTGGAACTCCGGAATCCTGGGCAAGGGCTGACTGTTTGGTCTGCTCAAATATAAATTATCACAAATCTGTTTGCTTCAGTGGACCACTCCACTCTCCATGGTGTGTCAAAGACATCAATTCCGAGCTGTGTGCTTGACCAAATCGGACAGTAAATTTTGCGATGCGGTGCCTGGGTCCAGGACAATTGACCATTGGACGAACACGCCGCTCCCCCGCAACCAACCAGCCTTAAGTAATTAGGAAATTTGCAAAATTTTCCATTTGCCGCACATGACCCTGCAAATCAGGCGTTGTCCTGTCTGCCAATCCTTGCATCCGAATGCTGGAAACCGCATTATGCACACAGGCGGATCCCATTTCCCATCGAACACTTGGCCTGGCCATGGCCAGTGTTTGCAAGACAAATAGCAGTTAATTATTACACAGGACTCGTCCTTAATCCATTTATAATAATTCATCTTGGGCAGACATTGAACACTTGTTATTGATATTTGCCCATGGTCTCCGATATTTACCCACAGCATTTGGGTGTAGGATTACAAATGACACACATTTGTGTAATTGGCAGTTATGTGTGATGGCATATAACCATAGGAATTACAGATTCAGCCATGATTTTATTATTTCTTACTTCCATTTTGGGTGATGTAAGCTGGACTTTAAATTAATGTGACGTTTCCGAAAGTTTCAAGCTTATTTCAAGTCTAAAAAATATAGGATTTTATTTTTTACTTCCTTTTTAGGTGATGTATGCTGGAATTTAAATTAACGAGACGTTTCCTAAAGTTTCAAGCTTATTTCAAGTCTAAAAGATATAGGATTTCCTTCTACCAAGGATGGTGATCTTATAATTTAAGAAATATGATGTTCTCCAAGTTATATTTCACATTAAAAGAATGAACGCAGTTTTCTAGTTTCAAAGGAATTAAATTTTTATTTAATTTAGTTTCTCACGTGCTCTTCCTCTTTACTATGTTTATAAGGGGCGTGCGGGCATTGGTTGTGGTCACTTAGTACCTACACAGGTATTAAATATATCCGCATCGGTAAACGTAAATGGATAGAATGTATATGTACAAGGACTGCAAATAGTTTACGGATCTGAGCCCAAGGATTCCTTACCTCCCGTGTCCAGGGTTGGGGTTGTGCGTGTGCTTACAACTTGAAATTGATTTACTTTTGCTGCAGGCCAATTTGGCACGCTCATTTGGCCGGGCCATGAGTTGGCGCTCGTAAGAGTTGGCCAGCACACAACATGCTTGTAATTAAGCGCTGGTGCGTCCCCAGAGTGTAGTTAATGCTGTGGTGCCATAAATTTGACTTTTGTCTCTGAATTGGGTTATTTACGAGTGGCTGCTGCATTTGTCAGGTGAAAGCTAGAAGGGGAGCAGGGCAACAACTAGCTACGAGCGTTTTTGGATTGAATTTGGCAAACACCTTTGGGGAATCAAATACAAATCTTCTTGAAACTTGAATATGTTTTGTGTGGGGAAAGCTAATTACATTTAATGCGTAGCTTAAAGGTGACACAGGAGCTGGTAAGAAGCTCAAACCAATTTATACTTTTAAAGTATCCCCAGGACAATCCACCTACCTTTACTTACCGCAGATTCCACATCATTTTCGCACCATTGGTTGGTCGCTTTGATGATGTTGGAGCAATCAAAACTGAAGGACACATGCCACCATCAGTCCTGGTAATTTTCCCACTCGAACAGGCCTGGTCTGGCTGTTGACGTTGACGTGGTAATTTGGCTACGAACGCGAGAGGTCTTTAATACACGGCACTCAACACACTTTCCTTTTAAGAAGCTGGTTGTCACTGGCTTAAAGTAGGTGGAACTGCACTATCAGCAAGATTTTGTTGTTTTTCAACTGCAAAGTGCATTCGCCAAGGAAACTCCGGCTCGCAGTCGAAGGAAGCGTTGCCAAGATGCGACAGGAGCCGCCTATCATCGACACATGTAAGCAATGGAACACTTACACCGAGCAAAATGGGTTATTATTATTCCTTAATTAATACTAATATCATAATAATACTAATATAAATCGTAGAAAATATACTGATATAAAGGTAGTATATTTAATATTTACTTGATTTAAAAGAAAGCTCTTCCATTATCTCATTTTAATTATTATTTTTTCCTTTTGTGTACTCATGGCAGACTGTCTAGCTGTCGACTTGTCCATCTGCCTGGTCGTTACATACTGAAATATGACAATCTAAGGCGAAACTAAAATGGATGTGGAAGGAAACTGGTCGGGAGGACTCCTCCGCCACTCAGGTGTGCACGTTTATGAACAACATAATGGCGGATTCAAGTTGAGGGCGGGAATAACACCCGTTTGGGAGGCGAAAGGATGGGGCTTGAAGGTGAGAGACAAGCTCATGCAAATATTCATAAGGAAAATATTAAAAATGAATTACCAGGTCCTGGCACACACACACAACGCATAGTAAACAAGGCAAACTCCCAGAGACACGTCGCTAAGTTGGAAGCAACCCAAAGCCCACCCTTCGTGTGCAAAGTAAAGTTGGAATGTTTATGTAGCGCACAGAAACCCCGGTCATATACTGCGAATCCAACGATGTTTGCAGCTAATTCACTGCCACGCTTTTTATAAAGGTTAGTACAACAAAATGCAGATAAATATACATTAAAAAACTGGTTGAAAAACCTTAAAGTTGGAGAGCTGCTAACCAATCAACCAGGGTTCTCATAGGTCTAAGGTAAAAGCTTGTAAAAATAATATTTTATGAGAAGAAGAGAAAGAAATGTATACTTTGCAAGTGATTTGAATATTATCCAATGATGAAATATTTATAATACATTTATTTTCTATACTTTTCACACAAATCCACATCATTTTAAATATTCTTTAAGAGCTTACTCCCTGGATTACATATTTTTCTGCTCCTGGACTAGCCTTAAACATTTTTATAAGTAACATGGAAAAGCATTTAGCATATCATAGCATCTTCAAGTATAAATCCAAATGCAAAGTCAATATATTTTCAGAATTAAAAGAACGACGTCTCCCACAGAGCGAGAAATGAATTCCCATTTTTTTTTTTTATGGGGCAAATGCTTTGAATTTTCAATTAGGCGAACATCAATGATTCCCCGCCGAAACACAAACAGGAGCGGGCGCAGACACAGAAGACAGGCAGGCAGAGGCTGGCGCAATTTCAAAAACTCATCCGCGTGAGGTCGGTTAATTTGCTCATCTTCTCGTGGACGCGTTCGTGCACTCGCAGCGCATCCGGCGGAATCGCTCACCCAGGCACACACACCCACTTGGGCAGCCTGTGTGTGTACGGCCGTAGGGCCTCCGTAGTCGCCCGGCGTTCATGCATGGCCACGCCAGTGTTTTCGCCGCTCCCCCCCATCCGTTCTCGTTTTCTGCCATCGCTTACATTTCCGCTTCCTTCTTTGGCAAGGAGCCGATGTCGCCTTGGGGGTCCTTGGAGTCCGGAAAAAAGGAACATTTTCGATTCGATTTTTTGCCAATTGCCCGAGACTCTGTCCTGTCGGCATGTATGACGAATACGTTGAGTACGTGCCGCCGACGTTACTCATACGCACCGTGGGACTCTGACGGCGAATATTTTTTGAAGCGGAGAGCATGGGGACCCGCTGCTCCACAGGCGCTATTTGTTTTTCGCTTTTGCATATTTTGCGGGCAATTTGGGTAAAAGGATTTCCACACTCTGCGTTCCCCCCTCCGGACTTTGTGGCTTTCGTTTTTCGTTTTTAGTTCTCGACGGCTCCTCCTTGGGACCTCCTCAGCGCCTCGGCAAATCGCTCACGTAAAATATGCATGCGTTTCCTCGGCGGTTTTCGCTCTCAAGTGCTTGCAATTCAATTACATTTCGATTGATTTTCGTGTTTGGCCCCGAATAGAGGCGGAAACTCTTGGTCTGGTTATGCATGGAGCGTGTTTTTTGGGCGATTTACGAGCCTGAACCGGCATTTTCCGCAAAGTGAGGCTTGCTCTGTTTGAGAGAACTTACACTTGGAAAAAGCAGGCACAATCAGAGAATTACAGTCTTAAAATCTTGGACAGAAACATGAATCTCTGATGGGAAATGGGCCTAAAAATATACAAAAATGAATTCAAATTCTTTTAATTGATAGCAAAGTTGGAAGGAAACATATATTTTGTTAAACTCTTATTCATCACACAGCCCGAAATCGCTTTAATTGTTTGCTTTCGTTTTGAATTTATTTCGTGGACTCGGATTAGCCAATAAAATTCTCCAGCAGCATTCCATTCCATCAACATTTTTATTGCAAACGGCGAGACAGCTGAAATCGAATGCTGAAATCACTGATACACAAAGCAGAAAAAGCCATTCAAATGGCAAAGATACACA
The DNA here is from genome assembly GCA_018904745.1 of Drosophila orosa. Classification (NCBI taxonomy): domain Eukaryota; kingdom Metazoa; phylum Arthropoda; class Insecta; order Diptera; family Drosophilidae; genus Drosophila; species Drosophila orosa. The sequence continues at coordinate 21,338 of JAEIIH010034595.1, read as the reverse complement.
GATGCAGATACGCCAATAAAAGTACAAGCCCATATAGATAAATGTAACCAATATATGTATGTATTATTATATGGGGCTATGTATGTACGTAGTTACTTATGTTGGCCTTCACCGATTGCTGCCTTAAAAAAATAAAAATATAAGGCTGGCAGCACGCCGAAAACAAATAAAATTAAATGGGGAAAACGGAGATCCCCGACGAGAGTGGGTCAAGTGTGTATCGAAGGCGAATCAATAAGAAAGAATTTCGGAGGCAGCCTGAGGAAATCCATTGTGAATATGGCAGGTATTTCTGATTTATATAAAGCTTTCATCCACTAAAGACTGAGAACTCCTCTGGCATTCAAATAAATGTATGTTTTTAATCAATTCACCTCTTCATGTTGCAGTAAAATGTCGTAGAAAAGATTTATTCCAGCGAATTGATGACTCAATTATCCAAATGACTATGGCACAGGCTTAATGGTCTTTTGAGCAATAAATATGGGCTTAGAATATGCCACAATCGCACAAGAGCGAAAGCCTCGTGTGTAGTATATTCAGCTTCATTATCGCATAGACAAAGTGTGGAACAAAGTACACGGAATCAATTAAAATTTGGCAAAGTCGTATCGCATCGCAAACACGCCCAAGGTCTTGTCAGCACATCCGCGAGCCTCGTTGAGATTCCAAAATACGCCCACGGGACCCATTCACCTTCAGAGTGGCCTAATACTCGTAACAAACCCCAATCGCATGTGTACATATGTACATTGCAAACTTGGTTCGTATTTCCAAAGGCTTTATGTGTGTTCTTGGGGCGGCGACCGGGACTCGCCTCCACCGCACATCCATCCTTTATGAGCACATACACAATGTGAAACATTTGATGGGAAAATGAAGGTAGTTTGCATCGTGCGTAGTTATAGACAGGTAATGTGGCTGAATAGAAATGGCATCCAGGTTATGGTCTGAGATGGCATAAAAGATTGAGATATTTCCAAGATATTTGTTTCCTGATTGCAACACATTTTATTTAAACAGTTCTTGAATGCCTTTACAGGAATAAGTCAAGAAGTAAATACGAATTGTTGTTAAATGTATATGTATTAATCTATTTCTAACAATATCAAGTCGTATATGAATTATATCCATTATAAATTGATCCCTAAAAAGTTTAATTGGAGCGTGGATGCAGTACGTATACGTGATATTTTTCCAGCAAATCAAGTAACCGATAAAACAAGAGATTTTTGAGTAAAAGGGAACCTGATTAATGTAATGAATTATAAACAATAGCAAAGTACATGTAATTTATTAAATATATTTAAATCTTATCTTCCACTTCCCTCTCTTATTTTATAATTAATTTATCAGAAAACAACCTTAAAGCTCGCATTTATGGCCAATCTAATTCAATAACTAATTTTTATTCCATCTTGAAGATGGGATGCACGCTGAGAATAAATAAGAACCGTGCCGGCTACCATTCAAGTGCCGAGGAGGAGTCCTTTGGAGCTCCGGAAGCCGCGCGCGTCCTCAAAGGCAGCACTGCAGATGGCAGGCCAAGAGTGTGGGAGAGCTTTGAGGGGGCAGATAAGCGGTCATAAGATTATTTTTACTAGTGACCCGATGACCGTAAAAAGGAACGCCCGCAGCAGCAGCACTCGCTCATGCGGACATCCTGCGCCGGAGCGAAGGTCCCATGTCCTGGCTGTCCACCAATTTGCTTTGTTGTCGCAGCAGTAGCAGCAACAGCAACAGCAGCAGCAGCCCGTCTGCCGTTTTATGAACTGCGAACTCATCTTCCGCATCTTTCGCCCTTTTTGTGCACTTACCCGCCTTTATTTTGGCACCGACGCGACGGAGGTCGAGTCGACCCTCTTTCCCCCGGTTCGATGATAAAAATGAGGCTGGCCGTAAAATTTTACGGTCTAAGGATTGCGGCGGTATCGCCTTGGAGACCCATATATTGTTCAGCACTTGAAATTAATGCCTGATTGACACCACCATCAAAGCGCGGCAAGGACACGGCGGAAATTACAAAATTCAACACATTTTATGTGGTCGAATGGGACATACATATAGGAACTTGCGTGGACACTTGAGAAAATACATTTTGAGCGAAAAATGTGCTTTATTAAATTGATTTATTGATTCGTCTTTAAAGGTTACAATAATTATAGAGTTATAGTTTATTTATTTTTATGGAATTTGATTTGTTTTAGGGTTTATAAGAGGCTTGAAGTACTTAAATAGTGAATATTGGTTAAATTTTAGCAGGAATTCCTTCAACTGTCTGGGAATTGTTTTATACTTGATGAGTTCTAAATGACACCATCCTTAATTTTTTATGTAGTAGGTTCTTTCTATGATATTCTTAGTAAAAATAACTATACCACATCAGAATCAGTTATAGAAACTCCTTGAAAATATAAAAATGGAATTTAAAACAAGACTCTCGCAAAGTCTTTGTAGTTTCGTAGTCTTACAGATTTCTATTGGTTCAAGAGCTTGCATCTCATGAGCTCCATGCTTATTCCCTCAAGGTGGACATCCTTTGATGTGGCCATGCCCTCCACTTTGGTTTGCTTGCCCGAATTCGGAGCCTGGAACTTCATGTCAATGGTCTCGCCACTCAGTGGATCATCGCTAGACTTGGCTATGGAGCGTAGCACCCCGCCAACACTTCGATTACGCCCGGCTTGCTTCACCTTGGGAGGATCGGGATCTGGGATCGGAGCCTCTGCAGCGATCTGATTGGACATCCTGGAATACTGGGTGTATATCTGATACTGACTAAGGTCGAAGGCCTTGCCACAGTTTATATACTGCTTAATGGTCTTTCTGCGGAGTTTCTGGCGATTCGCCGAGTCACTGGTTGTGACACCCACGGCCACCAAGGCAATATGGCTCTGGCTGTGCTTCAGATGGAAGCCGTCGCTTTGGCAACTACTGACCACAGCCCGGACCACATCGCCGGTATCGAAGGTCCGGCGAAGGAGGGTGCTCAGGGCACTGGCAATCTTCGAAATATTCGGCGGATCAAAGACAGCCCTTGCGAGCGGCGTCAGCAGTATCTTGTCCCGCGGATTGTGCTGCATCGGCAGAAGGGAGCACAATCTGCTGGCCGCCAGCAGGCCAGCCTGCTTCAGGGTGAGGTAGAGCTTGCCACCGCCGAGGCGGGGCTGGCCGGTGATCGGCTTTTGGAACGTGTAAGTGTAGACATAGACGCTTCCACCGCCGTTGAAGACCAGGCGCCACATCTGATCGCGTCCGCTCTGCTTCAGCTGTCGCATCTTGGGACCCAGTTCGAATAACACTCGATTGGCAAAGTCCAGGCTTTCCAGAACCTCAGACTCCGGACCATGGCGAAAGTCAGGGCAGATCTCGGCAAAAGTCTCGCAAAGCTTGTTAAAGTCGAATTCGCTGGCACGCCCTCGGGATCCGCTGGCCATGATTTCCTGGAGAACCATAGAATAAATAAATACTTAATGTAAACATTAAAAGAGACTTGCATAGGCCGATAAAAAATATGTAGGCACTCATTTTTCTAAGAGATCAAAAGAAATATTTATTTGTACTTTAATTTATTCACTTGTAAACGTTTTTTTAATTTAGTGATTGGGATTTTCCTTATTTATATTCGTATAAGAAATCTTTTTGTGTAATATATCATTTAGACTTATTCAAGATAATTTCTAACCCCATAAACTCTTACTAAAAATCCAAGTTTTGCATTTTTAAACGGCTTGTCACGGAATTATACTTTTTTAAAAATTCAAGTTTGACTTATTTATCATGAAGCTATGTATTGTTTACTGAAAAACGCTGAGTTTATTATCTGTGGCAAAGATTTAAGCACTCACACATACACTTTTGTATGAAAATATAAACAATTTGGAGCTGGGTAATGTTTCCGTCTGAGAAGCGTTTGGTTCCCCTTGAAGTCAGGCTACAACTGTTTGGCAGACGAGTGGATTCGAGATTCCGATAGAAAATGATCGATGATCGCAATGAAGACTTTGTTCTTCGATAAGTGGATGTTACACGGAAAAAAAAACTAGGGTATTTTTAACAGATATATTGTACATTAGGTTTTACATATAACTTTATTGCTTTAAAAAGGCTTTATACTTGGTAGCACTCAAAAAAGTAATATATATCTACATATATCAAAGAAACAGTAGTATAATTTCTGTTCTTTAATTGTAAAATAAAGTTAAAGATTAAATCCGACCAACCCAGTTTTTAATTGAATTTAAAGCTGTTAAAGTTTCTTTAAAATATTTAAAATAAATCCACTTTTGGGGTTAGAAAGCCCTTTTAAATTACAGGCAAACTTAAAGCCCAAGAATTCTTATATTTTTATTTAAAAACATTTAAATTGAATGGAAAAACGCCAGTTTTCAAGTTTCAATAAAACCATAGTTGTAAGTCTTTTGCGTAGATCCTCCAAATTAGCCTTAAAACCTTGCTATCGTTCTTAATAAATAATAGCTTTAATAATTCATCCTGTTACTGTGTGTGGCGAAAAGCAACAATGTAATTGAGCTTCGCAGCTTTTACTTACCTGCCCGTGGATATATTTATGTGAAAAAGTATGCAGTAACTTGGCGACAGACAGCCAAGGATGCTTTTCACCTTCGAATTTAATGAGCTTCCACGGGACGTGATTATTAGGCGAACGAGCGTACGTGTGGGGTTCCGCTTACAAAGGTGCTAACAATTCCCCAGCTCCCCAGAAGGAGTAGTCTCCTCCTTCGCCGACGACTTAACCACATCCACATTGGCGCACCGCTTGGAGCCGCATGGGTGCGATTTTTGTAGTTTGCCTGCCATCATCCGCCATCTTCACAATATTCAAAAAATGTTTCCCCTTTTGCTCCTTTTAGGGCGAAACATAAACAATTTTTCGCGACGCTGAAAAACTTTTAACTTTGCTCCGTACATTTTCCACACGTGTTCCATGGAAGCACACACAAAAATATATATATGGTATGTATATATCCTTACAATGTACAAAAATATACCCAGCATCCTCTTCCCATCTTCGAAAATTGACGTTGCTTTATGAATTTAACAGGGGAGGTTTAAAGGTTAAGCAAATTTTAAGGAGGTTCCTCCTTGTAGCTAAAGTGTTTAAAGTTATATATTTTATAAACAATTTTTTAAAAGGTCTGCAACGATTTGCCCTTTATTAAATTAAAGTTGTATCATTCCAAATTTTGCAAATAACGTTAGACTTTGTAGAGATCCCCACGCTTGATCCTCGATGATTAACTCTCCCAATAACGAAACCTCTTCCGATCATGTCTGGCATCGCCAATCGGCTCCGGCATGCCCTCAAAAAAGTATTCCGAATATATCACCTCCAACACCCCATCGGCGATCTCGTCCAGAGTTAGGGGATGGCCATTGGCCACCATCACAGCCAGCACAATGGGGGCTAAGATGTCATTGGCGCAACCGTCCATTGGGCTAAATTCGTCCGTAAAAAAGAAGTAACAAGAAAAAAAAAAATGAAAACTGGAGCTCAATTTAGACTACTCGTTGTCTGTGCTTATGTGAATTTATGACAACTCATCTGACAAGTCCGGCAAAGGGCCACTTCAGCACTATCCCATCGGTTTTCCACTTCACCACGGAGTTCGGTGTGGAAATTCAATTTGAAAAAGTGTCACTTGTCAGTTGGTCACAGCAGTCTATTGTGCCATGCCCTTTGTTGTTGCTGCTGTTGTGCATTTTCGGATGCGGCATATCAATACCCCGGAATAGAGCACTGCGAAGCACACTGCGGGGATGTGCAGATATGTATGTATATTTCGTATGCAAATTGCTCGCAAGTCGGAGACGAGCAAGTCAATAAAAAAGAAAAGAAAAGGAAGAGAAGACACCACCCACAGCAACCCACAACGTATGCAAATGAGAGCAGAGGAGACTACCACCCAACACCCACAGAAGTGGCACAATCTCAGGCTTATTCCATTTCATCTGGATGTTACATGAGCAGGAGCTTTGGATTTATGCATTTTGTGCAGTTTTTCAAGTTTTGAGTACTAAAAATAATGGGTTGGTTCGGTCAAGTTCAATTAACAATTACAATAATACCTACAACATCTGGTAACTAATGATAAAAAATATGAACTAATTATTTGTAATTAAGGCAACCTAAAATAAACTCTTTAAATGTCATAAGTAACGATAATTATTGATATATGTTTTCCCAGCCCTGCACTCAAGTGATCGTGTCCAACTCCAAAGTATCGGACATATCCATGTGTGCATGCATTTTGTATATGAATGTGGTTTGTGGGGGATTGCCTTCGGCTTTGTTCGACTCTGCCCATTCGGATTTCAGTCAGTTTTCAACAATTGAGTCGATTGCAAGCTACATAAAATCGCCACTAATCGCTGCGTCTCAGCCTGTTATAGTATATAAATATAAAAAGAAACAAGTGCACATTTGAAATGTAAAGATTCAGTAAAGTTTTTCAGCGTCCTAAATAATAAAATTTAATTATAGCTAAATAGTGTAAATCTAAGTAAATTGCTGGAGATTTATGTATGATTTTTAAGGCATATATGTATGTAGATACATATGTGCACAGATAAAGACCTTTTTGCGGCAAACATTTGTATATAGTATATAGAGTGACAAAGTATTGTGTTATAGAAGCTGTATGTAGAAAATTAAAAAGCTGATAAGCTTCTGCCTGAAAGGGAAAACTGAAAGTAAACAACTGAACGCAAGCCGCGGATTGATTTTCTCGTTACAAACAGATACATATACTATATGTATATGATCAAGAAACGCATTAAAAAAATGTGCAAGCTCAACAATTTCTTTTGTTTACTCAATATTCCTCTTCTTGGAAGTATTGTCTTCGCTTTGTTTGTTTATATCACTTAAGCACTTTCTTGAACAGCACTTGTTCTCTATTAAATTCTCTATTTTCTATTAAAACTGTACGTGACTTATTGCCAAAGTCTTGTACCTAATATACATACACTTTTTTAAATGTGAATCAAATTTCACCAGAGATCTGATATTTCCACAATACAAATTTTGATTCCATTCCTTTAAAAATCTAAATTAAACTTAGATTTCGAGTAAATTACCATTAAAAATATTTACATATATTGCAGAACCATGGCGGGCATTTCAAAGCCAAAATTTGTTTTTGATTTCGTGAAACTAAAGCAGACATTCTGCGAAATCTGTCCCGACTTCGAGGAGGAGCCCTGCTACGACCAACCCACAACCAGTCGTCGCTTTGCCGAAAATGTAATCTTTACCTACAGCAAGGAGGCCGCGGCAGCCAAGGCCAAGAAGAAGGACATGTCCTGGTCTATGATGTTGGCTGTGAAAAACTCAAAGGGAACATTGATACGCAGTGAGGTGAAGATCCAGACGCATTGGGTCCGCGATCCGCCGCAGAACCAACCCTTTGTGATGCGCGGCCTTTTGGTGCTGTCCTTCAAGCAGGCCAGCCTGCTGGCGGTGGCCAAGTACTGCCAGCTGGTGCCCCAGCAGGTGGAGCGTGGCGAGGTGGTGCTCACTCCCCTGGCCGGGGCAGTCTTCTCCAAATTTGAGATACCCAAGCTGGCCGAGGCTGTGGGGGAACCCCTGGCCGATGTGGTTATGGCCATAATCAGCAGCTGCCAAACCGATGGCTACTTATTGGAGCACAGTCGCTGCCACATCGCCTTGGTGGCTCTTGTCAAGACGGTGGCCGATATACAAATGCAGGCCTCCATTGTCAAGAAGACCATCAAAATGTACAACATGCATGGCAAAGCCTTTGACATGGACAAGTTCAAGGAGTGGAGTGCGTTTTTAAAGAAATCTGGACCCGTTATGGTGAACAGCAAGAGTGATGATGACTATGACAGGATGACCGAACAGGTTCTGGCCCTGCAACTGTCTAACCAAGAAGATGATGTGAAGCAATCTACCAAAAAGCCAATGAAATGTGCAGCAAAATTCCCGACTCCTCAACTAAGCTTGAAGTGAAGTAAACTCTCTGAGGAAATACACTTTAGGATGTGCCCATGTGTAAGCTGCTACTTGAGCTCCTCTCGCTTCGCATTGAACCAACCAACTGCAGAAATAACTCTCTCTCTGGTGAGAGTAATATGCAAAATACATTAAAGTATCCATTAGATACAATAATTTTTGAATTTACACAGGTAAAATATTTCAATAAACTTCAGTTCTCTTTGGTTCAATGTAAAACAATTATTTCTAACATGTTTGTGCACGTATTTATTTCACTATGCCTTCCGGGAGTAAAGGAACTTTTGGAAAAAAGAACTTAAACTTTGAATTACAGAATATTTCGATAGTGCTTTGATCTTTGGCGTGAAAGTTATGTTTTAACCAACATTACTGGAAACAGAAACATAAAAAAATGTGTTTGATATTCTCCGATAATAATTTTAGATATTTAACGTTAAATTTGGAATTTTTCCATATTTAAAATGTTGATAAACTAAAATCTACCATAATTTCTACATGATATTGAGCGAGATTTTGTTTTTTTCATTAATCATAATTCGCTTTCTTGGAAAAACTTAAAAGCACCTACTTTAGTAGGTTTTTAACCCATTAAATACAAAGCCATTTGGAAAATATTATTGTATTTCAGCCAAAGCAATTAATTTAGGAACTAATTCTGCCCTTAAATTCAAATTTGATTCCGTTTGAAACTACAAATAATAACCAAGAGTTGTTTCGTGCATTATACATGTTTATCACAAGTTATTGGAATATATATCAGCTCAATTTTATAATATCATCTATTAAATAACTTATCTTTAATTTATGGTAAAAACACAGATAATTTTTCATTCCATTAATACATACTTTGTCTTGGTGACTCCCTCAAATCATTTGGTTTTCTCGCTAGGCTTGGGCTTTCGCTTCTGGTGCTGCATCATCGATAACTTGAGCTGCTGGTGCTCCTTGTGCGTGCAGAGTCCCACGGACTGCAAGAATATCTCCTTGGTGTCTTTGGGCTGCTCATTTTCCGGCATCTTCTCGGCTGCCTTGCACTGCGAGCGGGCTCTTTTGAGAGCTGCCTGCAGATTAAGGCGACTCGCCTTGACAACGGCAGATGCCGACGGCAGCGTTTGTGGGGGCTCCACAGGCGCCGGCACAGCTTCGACGGGCGGCGGTGGGGAGAGATCCCATGGGGCCTCCAGGACGAAATACTTCTTCATCAATTGATCCTCGGTGGGTCGCTCCACAACGAAATACGGTTTGATGGACAGTTCCGGGGCAACGATGCGCGGCACTATGGATTGACTGACAATGTCCTGGATCACCAGTTCATCCGGCTTCAGGCCCTGCTCGGTGAAGGCCAAGCAGAAGCGATCGATGTCGTCCTGGAGCCGCATCACTAGATACTGGCATTCTGCATTTAACTGGTACAGAATATCCTGCAGTTCGTGCAGGTAGTTGTCCTTGGCCACGGGACCCTGCAAGGCAATGGCAACATTATTAAACTAAAAGCTATATGGGAACTCTAATAACCACTCACGTCCTGTTTCCCGAAAACATCAACAATTGTCTGCAAGATCGAAAATGTTAGCTTGTAAAGGGTTCGATTTAAAATGCAGAGTATAGCAAACCTGATGCGTGGCAAGATGCGCCTTCATGGCGCGCTGGCAGTAGGCAATATCATTGGCCACTTTAACTGGCACCTTGTAGAACTTTCGCAAATAATGCTCGAAGAATTTCTGCACATGCAAATCCTTGCTCGGCATGGAGTTGGCGTTGGCCCCGCGCATCTTAACCAGAAACGCCTTGATGATCTCGTGGCGCTCCTTGGGCGAAAAGTCGTTAAAGTTAATAGTTTCCATGGCGTTTAATTGCGTGCGAGTTGTGAAATATCATTTAATTTATAATATTTTTTTTTTGTCTTGACGCCACAAATTGCCGCTTTCCCGTACTGTGTGCCCAAGTTTGGGTTTTTATAAATACCAAAAACGTAGTGGCAGCCCTGTGATTTCGATACACACACTTATCGATCAGTCGTTATTTATCTTTATTTGAATTTACATCTTACAATGCTGGCTTTCTACTTAGTTTCCCATATTTACTATTTAGCACTTTGAGCCACAAGGTGCCTTGCCTGGTAATTAATGGGAAACCTCAATTTACGACCAGAGCCTGCCCAGCAGCTGTCAATTCAGGCTCACTGTTGTGTGTTATGACCGTAAATATGATTGATAGTATCGGCTGTAGCTGAGCTCTCTGTGCGTCCATGTGCGTAAATAAAATAATTACTATTTAATTATTCACATATTGATCAGCACATACGTGCGCGTCCATTTCAATTAAGCGTTCTCGCAAATAAATACACTGGTCGTAAAAGTAAACGGCCATTATTGACTGATTTACATGCTGCAGGACTATAGTACTTATGCGGTATTGTTACAATATGTATATTTCAGTTTCCCCAAAACTGCGGCACTAATGCATCCGCACAGTTGGTTAGGCCCTAGTTCTCACAGATCTGGGATGCTGCACACACTTCTTAGCTGGCAACAACTCATGTTTTCCTTGTGTTTTCGCAATATCCTTGGGCAACTTTAAAGCTCTTTGGCCCGGCAAGAAAACTTTTGACCGCAAAAGGGTCTGCCGGAGGAGCTCTCTAATCCTCAAACGGCTTTGCCGTTGCCAAAGCAACCAGCAAATCCTGCAGAGCAGAGCAGCCTTCGCTGGGGAAAAGGCCAAAACAGATGCAACTGAAAGAAATCTCATCATAAGCTCTGCCTTGGCCAAATCTGAAGTTCGCTTTCAGCAAAACGAGATTTAAGGACGAGGCTGAGTTTCCTCGACTTTCCTCTACTTCTTCTTGAAATACTTTCTAAATATCTTAATAAATAAATCAAGTATCACATTATTTCCGTATTAAAAACTATAACTTTTCTACTGAAAGTAATTTTATTTGGGGAACATTTTATGTAAGACTGCAAATCACCGAAAGCACAATGGCACAGTACCTGGTAAATAATTTATTTTTATTGTTTTTTGTTTCGCTAAAGTTCCAGGGAGTCGACTTAAATATCATACAGCTAATAATAAAAGTCGTGAACGACGCACTCCGCGTACTTCGCGGGGCGAGTCCATATAAATGATGGCTTCTGGATGCCCGGCAATATTCATCTTGCGACTTCAAAGGATGGGCGTGGCAACAATAGATGGGCCCCGGACAGAACAATACTCGCCGTTGTCCCGGGCTACGCGACGGTTAAGGAGGCACTTTTCGAGGCGCAAAAAAAAAGAAAGGACGGACAAAAAGGACAATGGCACCTAATGGTCCGATGTGGTGTTGGTGGTGTCGGTGGTGGCTTTGGCACTGTTTCGGGATGGTGGAGTGGCTGGTGTTGCCGGTGGTTCCGGCCGGAACAGTTGCACGCGGGCTCCGACAGTGTCCCTCATTTATCATTTACACACCAACGCACGGGAAAACAGTCCGAACATAGCTCCATGAGTTGGGATGATGGGATGCTGGCAGAGAAGGGATTCTATTGCAGAACCCCGGCAGAAATTCCATTAACGCTTTATGTCGGCGCATGAGGCACAGCGGCCCGTCATTTGCATTGATTAAATCACTTTGCGGTCGGTTCGGCAAATGGCTTAAAAATCCCCACCAACTTTCCGCTCAATTGTTGCTCGTGTGCGCCCCCCTTGATTTTTATGCACTACCCTCATTTTTTGCTTTCTTTTTTTTTGTTGTTTTTTTTTGTATTTTTGGGTCTCTTTATGTGTGCCTTACAAATTGCTATTGTTTTTTATTCAGGCTGCCGAATTTCTAGCCATTCCTGGTGGCAGGTTGTGTGCCCATGTTTCCAATAAATTTCACTGTACAGCCCTCCGATGGCAATGTGGATTTTTGGTTCGTGAATTCGCGCTGATGAGGGAAAAGGTGGAATTTGTGTGTAATTGATTCCCACAGGAACATGGCAAAATTTGCCAGGTTTGTTCCAACAATGGCGCCATTTTACTCACCCAACATCCTTGATAATCATTTTGTCTAGCTTGATTAAAATTACTTGTGAAAATAAGCTTGTGAATTAAATTTGTTTGCCTTTTGTGGAAGTAAAGTTGGGTACAAGTTTAGTTTTACATTTAAATTTAAATTTAAATTTAAATTTACCTCTAGTACAAAGACACCTCTCTTCTCTAAAAATTACCTCCAAGGAACTTGTTTTGATCAGTAACAGTATTTTTATAACCCTAAAATGCCTTATTCCACATGGCAAACCACCCTTTATTTTTAATAAATCAAACTTATGAAGCTCCCACTGTATATGTATGATATGCGTATTAATCAGAATTCACTACGGATGCAACGTTGAGCGAGAACCAACTGTCGAAATTGAAAATAACCCCCACGAAAGTAGTCCCTCTGCCCCCCGCCCACTGCACCGGGCTGTATGAATTTCCACTCAATTTCCATGTTGTCTGCAGCAGGCAGACTTTCCAAACAATAACAAAACGGGCCAAAAAGTTTAAAACAAAAGCAAAAGAAACCGAGGCGATGGTTCACAGACACACAGTTACCTTTAAAAACGGAATGAATTGGCGAAATATGCCTATGGCGCAGCGCGTGTCAAAAAGAAAATATTTTTGTTAGCAGGGGAATGAGATTTTGCGGCATTTAAAAGCAATTCTGCTGAGTAATTTCAAACTTAACGGCCAATAGCTGATAACAGCTACTTACTGCTGCTGACAGGCGGCGGGGTGGCAACGCCAGGCCATTATCAAACAGCTGATTGCCGGTTTTATTTATTCTATTTTTTTCTTTTTGCAATTGCACGTAACTTTCAAAACAATAAAGTTCTGTGGACAATGCTAATCCTAAGCAAATGCTCACCTCTTAGGCAGATTCTAAGACGCTGTCATCGTCGAGGTAAGTAGGAATACTAAAAGATTTCCCCGATATTAAAGTTGCCCCTTTAAAGTAGCTGTGGAGAGCAGCAAAGTTGGCAACAATCACTTGACCGCTTTCAAGGGAAAATGGCCAGAAGAGGAGCAACAGGAGTTCCGGCTGCACATGCGCATTATCACGGACTTTATTAGCGAATCGGAGGAGCAGCAGCTGCACGAGGAAATAGAGCCCTACATGAGCCGACTGCGCTACGAGTTCGATCACTGGGACGATGTAAGAGATATAGAATGCACATCTAAAAAGCACTAATTAATAACCAAGATTTAGGCCATTCACGGCTTCCGGGAGACGGAGCGCAAGAAGTGGTTCCCCCACAACCGTGAGGTTCTGGAGCGCGTGCGTCAGGTGGCCTTCGATGGCGCCATAATGCCATATGTGCACATCCTTGATCTGGCAGCCGATGGGGTTATCAAGCCACATGTGGATAGTACCAGGGTAGGCGAATATCCCTACTTCAAAACCTTAAATCTACATACATTTTAAATGCTTCGTTAGTACTGCGGCACCACAATCTCTGGCATCAGCCTGCTGAGCGACAGTGTCATGCGACTTGTACGCACGGATGGCCAGCGGTACCAGCAATCAACGACGGATGCAAGGGAAACGGACTCTAAGGATGCAGATACTGATGCTGCTTATCGCCATCAGCCAAAGGAGGCGTCACTGGAAAACAAGTTCTATGCCGATCTGCTGCTCCCGCGACGCTCCCTGTACATAATGAGCCACACGGCTCGCTACAATTTCACGCACGAGATACTGGCCAAGGAGCATTCGCAGTTCCAGGGCACTCCAGTGCCAAAGGCACGTCGCATTTCCATCATTTGTCGCAACGAGCCTTGAACTAAGTCATGGGTCATCTTTTGAAAGTGTTGAAATGATTTTCTTTGATATTTTCCTTAAATATTTATCAACTTGTGCTAGTCTAGTTTGTATTTTGTGTAAATAATGGAACACAAATTGTATTTCCTATTTATTTTAATACAATAATTAACTTTTTGAAAACTAAGCATGGAGGAATTTGATTTTATAGGAAAGTAAATGATTTATAGTAATGATTTTCCTTTATATTTCCTATGTGTTATGCTGCTTTATTTTGATAGAAATACCGCGATTTGAAGGAAAATTAAGTGTTACTTGCTTAGTTCTAGTTATATACGAAGTCTCAGTTGAAACCTCTTGAGTTTAGCCATGGAAATTATAGAAATTACAGTCGATAGGTTCAGTAAACCACTTTTTTAAAACTAAAAATTGTGGGATTCCATTATATAATTTAGGTTTTCCTCTATATTTCCTGTTTTTATGCTGTTATGCTTGCTAAACAGTCTTATTTTTAAGCAAATACCTTGATTAGAAGGATAATTAATTGTTATTCGCTTAATTCTGGTTTCAGTCAGTCTCAATAGAAACTTCTTGAGTTTGGTCATGCAAATTATAGTAATTACAGTCGATAGGTTCAATATTTAACTTTTTTAAAATTAAGAATGGTGGGATTCCATTACATAAGTTAGGCTTTTCCTCTAAAATTCCCTCTTTTATGATACTTCCTAGTTAAACAGTCTAATTTTGAAACAAATACCTTTATTTAGTCAGTCTCAATAGAAACTTTTTTAGTTTTGCAATGCAAATTATAGTAATTACAGTCGATAGGTTAATATCCAGTAATCAAGAAAGACAAAACTCGATACTCTGGTAATAGTTTCTATCTCATATTGCTCGTTTAGAAGTTTTAGTTTCGAATACATCAAGTTGTTAAATAACATGGCGGAAAAGCAGTAAAACTTTCCATTCGATTTTCCTGGCTCTTCGCAATGCGACTAGACAAACACACGTACTCCAAGGAGCTTGGAAGTGGGGTAAAGGATGCTCGCATCCTTGATTAAAAGTTAAGGGCTCGAAGAGCAACAACAAATCAGCGTTAGTGGCATTCGTTTACTCAGCGCTTGACGCCTTTTTAGCCCATTTGTTTGTTTATTAGGGGTTTCGTTTCGCCTCCTCGTCTTATTTGCTCAGGAGATTGAAGACATCCCCGCAAATCCCATCGCAAATATAAATCTGTGGGCGTTATTTTTAGCGCCCGATAACAAAACATGACGATTTGCAAATGATGTCATAAATTTATAAGCAGCTGGGAGGTAACCACTGCGTATACGTATTGTTTATGATGAACGACAGGAGGCTACGGCGACGGACGGATATCGTTTGGCGATAAAGCACTCCTCGCACTTTGACGCGATTTATTTGTGGTTTTTGAATTTTCCAGGATACGTCCTGTGGGTGGCGTGAAAGCTCACTGTTCTGTTAGTTTCTCTTACGCTGTTAGAACGCCTTCCACACGGCTGTTAAATGTCCTCCCAAACCATAGTCCTGTTAGTTAGCCCGAGCTTAAATCGGAATCACTAACATTTACTCACACAATTGTTCAGATTAAACATAATTAAATTAGTGCTACTGGAACAAGCAAGAGGATTACAGCAAATAATAGGTCAAGAGTTAACAAGAGTTATTCTTTTATGTAGTAAATTTTTACTTGTGATTTTTTGATTTCTAGTGATATTTTACAAGGGAACTCCCTAGTGAAATTTCCACTAATATTACAACAAATAATAGTTCAAGAGTTAACAAGAGTTATTCTTTTATGTAGCAAATCTTTACTTGTGATTTTTTTTAATTCTTGTGATATTTTACAAGGGAATTCCCCATTGAAATTTCCACTATTATTTTTTCTTACTAATTATTTATTGCTGAATTTTTTACTAGTTATTTTTGTTAATATTTGAATATCCTTGAGGGTATTATTATTTTGCAACCCAGTGAAATAGGCAACTATTTTGTTCTTGATCATCATTAACAGCCGAGGTCGTCCTGGTTTGTACTACAAATTTTAGGTTCAGTATGCAGAGTTATTACCCAAATTAAAACACAAAAGCTTTCCAAATTTAAATCATTGCTCTTTTTGGATAAGTTATGGCTTTTTTTAACTTTAAATTTACATAAAACTATCATATAAAAGTATAGATAAATGCCAATTAAAAGAAGGCGAATATTTCAGGTCTTCTAGAGAGAATAAGATAGCCAGTGGTTGGCAAAAGTCATTCATATATGTATATTCCGATTCGTCATTAAAACCTTTACTAAGTAACAAATAAATATTGAAAAAATTAAAAATATACTTAATTTGTCAATGTTTTTCAGTTATGCTTCTTGAGCTTTACAGATTATGGTTTTCTTTAACTAAATTCTTTCCCAGATTACAGATTATTGTTTCCCTTAACTAAATTTTTTCCCAATGATCTCAAGTGATCTATCAGAGGTACATTTTCCTCCATTTTTCAATGGCAACTCTTCGACTTAACAAGGGATATTCGAGTGCGTTCAAAGGGAAACCCAACGATGTTATCTACTAATTCACTTTCGCGTGAAAACTCCAAACAAGTAATGGAAAAGTAGAAATCAATTGAGCATTAATCTACCCTCTATTAAAATGCTTAACAAAGTTGCAACTCCGAGCAAATGAATGAGGAAAAACATGGTTGGATTATAGTCAGTAGAAACTTTAGCTCTTTCGTTCACTTGCAGTCCTTGTCCAGGTGTTCAGTTCATCATCGGTTTAAGAACTTTTGAACATTGTACAGGACTCAAGTGGAGAAATGGCTAAAACACGCAAGGACACAAACACGAGCGCCAGCATGGCGATTCCAGAACAAGACGGATAAGAGGAAAAGGCAACTCGAGTGGCTCGGAATGAAAGCCAGATGAAGAAATACACCTGCTGCAGGTGAGTCGATAAAAAAGCCATCAACATTTTGTTTGCCCCAGAAACAGCAGAGCAGAGCGGAGCCTGGCTAAAATCTGCACAACTGAAACTGTAAAAGGGGAATCCCATCCCCCAACCCCAACTCTCTCCCGTGCATTCCCGGAATTCCCTCTGACCAACAAAGTGGCAGCTCGAACTTCTGAACAAATTATCAACTGAATGCTACAGAAACAGCAGAAATAACAACAATAATCTCGGCGACAATTTCAAGAGTCCGCAAAAAAAGGGGCAACAAAACCCAGGGCAACTTTTTTTTTCCACTCAGACCTCCTTTATTTCGGTTATTGCTATTGCTATATTATTATTATTATTATTATTATTATTTGCCTGCCATCCACTCGTAACAATTTCACCCTTTCTCTGTGTTGTCGGTCCCCGAAAAGTTCAGCGAAACTTTGGGTTTTTCATTTCGCTGAAACAGTTCCCGAACTCCACTCGAAGGGATTTTGGCCCCAGAAAATAGGTCTCTTCGAGGGTCGAGGCCTTTGTTTAGAGAGTAACAACGGCGAAATACGTATTTGAGTATCTTGAGGGGTAAGAATAAATTTTAAATAACTTTTAACTCATATTCGGTGGCACTTATATTTTAAACACTTCCGGAATAAACAACCTTACATTTTTTTTATAGGAGGTTTGAATACAATTTTCTTAAAACTAAAGAAATTAGGTTTAATAAAATATAAACTAAAGGTTTTTCTTCTTGGAATTCTCTCTTAATTTCTGTTAAACAGTCTTTCATTTTTCAAACGCAGTTTTGAAGAAATATTTCTTAAAACTTACAAAATTACGTTTAAGAAAATATAAACTAAAGGTTTTTCTTCTTGGAATTCGTCTTCATTTTTTGTTAAAACAATTTATACTTATTTCTTTGGCAACTAGACTGGTTAATCTCTAAAACCTTAATCTTTCTTATCCTCTTTTTGCCATGCAGCTTATACTTTTATCTAAGAAAACAATTTTCACTTGACTATTTCTAGAAAGACACTTGGCTTGGAAAAATCTCCAAATTCTGTAAAATTTCGAGCGCTTTGCTTTAAGAAATTCCAAGAAATTCACCAGAACTATGGCATTGACGGAGAGGGAAGAGCGAAAAATGCGCTTCGGGCAGGGCTTTTGTCCTGTGCCGCCTGTCGAAGGACTTGACAGGACATTTTCGCCTCTTCGTGGACTTTTCGCTGCCAAATATTTTCTTTTGAGCGGCTGAATCTGCTCTGCAACAGGACCGCTTCTTGGCTGCGGAGCCAAAAACAACACAAAAAAAATCCAATTAAATGAAGTCCTTTTTTGGTTGCTCCTGCGCTTTTCCAGCGCTTTCTTTATTATCCTACAGCTGCGAGAGAGCTGAGACAGTGCCGGACATGCAGCTTAATGCACCAATTCTCACCCTGACATTTCAATAATCCCCCCGAACAGTGGTAACGGAAATTAATACGTTAAGTAAATCACTTCAGACCTGCAATTATCCACGCTTAAGGCAGCAAAGCTACCCACTAGATGTCGTTGCTGGATTAACCTGTGAAATGCAGCCGTTCTCGCCTGAATACACTCAGAGAAAATGCATTGGAGAGAGTTATGGAAGTTATGGGAAAATTATATTTATATAATGCCTATCTTTCTTAATTTTAGTATTTTTTAAGTTGATTAACCTGATAATTGCAGCCATTCTCACCTTAAAGCACTCAGAGAAATAAAATGAAATATACAGTAATGGGAACATTAGATTTCTGGGCTTATATTGTCCCTATCTTTCATAGTTTTAATATTTTTTAGGTAACAAAAACACCAGTTAGCTAATTTAATAGTTTATCCGCCTCACAATATTTTTATAATATTTAAAAAAAACCCTAAACAGGCTATGAAGCCTAAATGCATTGCCATTAAAATACAACTCATCTAATTATAATTACCAACCATTAATATCCTTTTATTTTTCAGAGATTTTCGTCAAAAAAGCTCCACTGGTCCCCACGTTCATTATCATTGACCGGCGGGTCTATCGATTGGCCCTTTCCTTCCCCAGGCTCTGCTTTTCGAGATTAATTGAGCATAAATTTTTACTGCGCGCTGCCCCGGAATTGCGTGAATTGTGAAAAATGTTCGCAACGAGAGCCAGGGCCAATGTGTCCTTGAGAAATGTTTAATAGACTTTTAAGTCATTTTTTTTTTGTTGCCCTGCATGGACCACCCACCACCCACCAACAGCAGCAGCCACCCCGTTCAAGGACCCAGGCTGGCGAACTGCTGTCACCTGCCGGCAATCACGGCCATTAATCACGATTATTTCGAACTGAGATCGACAAACGAGCCGCAGCCTGTTCGTTATGTTCCCCACGGTTCGGCGCTATTACTCACATTAATAAGTAATTATTTTAACTTGCGTGGCACACTTTCGCCGCATCGAATTGGACCTCAATTGAGGTGTGACTTCATTTAGTTCATGATATTCTTAATGCCAGTGTTTTTTCGGTTCAAAAAGCAGTTTATTGGAGGAAGATCCCTCTCACCTACTTGAATTTAACTATTTAAAGTTATGTTTAGGTAAAACTGGCATTAGGATTAGCTCTGACATAAACCAATGAAAAAGAAACTATTTTTGTGAACTTTATTCACTATAAAAATATTGATTGAATCTAAACTAAAGCCCAATGTTATATAATAGTTATTTTCGGTTGAAATGAACCGTGTCGAAACGGGTTTACTTGGCTTTATTTGATAAACAGAAACACTTTAATCCCCATTAGATGGTCCACACTGCGGAGGCTGGATTGAGGCCCCAGGAGATCTGGTCCTCCCAGCGATTAAAACTTTCTGCGGCGGCCGCTGTTTCAGTTTCAGTTCTGGCCTGCTCCTGACTTCTCTCCCAGGCCACAAACAGTTGGCCGAGTCGAAAGTTTTCCCTCTGCGGTTAATTCGTTTTTATTTTTTTTTTTTTTTCACTGGCTGTGCGATTGTTTAACCGACAGCCTCAAAGCCAACTGGCGCCAGGCGCTCCCCTTGCCGGGCCTTTCCAGCCTGACCGCCACAACAAGTGAGATGTCAATCAATAGTTTTGGAGCTCACTCTCAGCTGCCAAACTTTCAAAGCCCGAATAAATGTGGCACGTACCCGTAAAGCGTAGCCAGATGTGTCTACGAATGTCCTGAAATATCCTTAGCAACCGGATACACATTTGTCAGGGAACTTAAAGCGCTTAAGCTAGTTGTATATGTTTATTTCTTAGCTATTTAAATAAAATGTAGGAACTAGAGAGTCGAATGCCTTAATAAAATAAACTACTGTCATGGTTAATTGGAAGAATTTCTTGTTAAACCTTTTAAATTTCTATAAATTCTATATAAATAGTAAAAGAAGTAAAGTCCCCCCTCTTGGCAAGACTAATTTCAATATTTATCTATACAGAAATTGTTTGTTCAGCTTAGCAAAAATCAATTTTCTTGGGCAGCTGAAAAGTAAAAGGTGTCTTGATTCTTCCTTTTGTCCTGGCAGAGATCTCGTGCAACTGCCGCCCCAGGAAACTAGCTTAACTACTGAAATGCGTAAACAATGAGCGTTATGGGCCCATCCAGCCATGTGTGCGTAAGGAAAAATCCGCAAAAAAAAAAAAAGAATGGAAATGCAAGCGCTCACGTATCCGCAGTCTTGGCCAGCAATCCGTGGTCCAGGTAGCAGGACAATGGACTCGAAGTCATACATACAAATTGCATGTTGAGCGTGCGCTCGGTACTCAGGAAATTGCAATCAGTGATGCAAAAAGAGATTACGGGGACAAAAAATTGATACTTTTGTCCTCTTAACTTTTAAAGGTAAAGAATATGTTGTTTAAAGCTATAAACTTGAAAGATATCAATACCATCTTTAGAGTTTATAGCTATTAGCAACATTTTGTTACGTTGGAAAGTTAAGAGTACAAAAGTATCCTTTTTTAGGAACCCTTTCTTAGTCTTATATCTGGAATTAATATAACAAAATATGCAAAAATGGTATTTAGAATATTACGAATATTTTCCGAACACGCTCACTATCCAGGTGAATAGGTTTGTACCTTCGTATCTCTGATTGCAACTGGGTCAACGAACCAAGATGTCCAGCAGCCGCCCGCTGTTCTCCGCTGTCCCCTGTCGGTGGCAGGACAATGCCCAAGACAGAAGTCCTGCGGCGCTTTGTCTTGTGTGCAAGCGATAAGCATCTGCAGCGCCTCTGGTTCAAATGTCCTTCCCGGGCGTTTTCATCCCACAAAAAGGTGCTTAAACAGCCATGACCTTTCAAAATCCCTATAAGGGGAATCCAAGGACCTACACTAGGTAACTATAATAGACAACTTCTAAAAAGACTTTAAAAAAAACTATATTTACACATATAATTATTTGTTTAATTGGGCAAAGCTGCCGAAAAATTAACGGAACTAAGCTAAAGCTTGAAATGCAATGCTTAAAGTGGCTTAAAAATAAAGCAAACTAAATCAAACATTTTTTATTATAACTGGAATAGTATAAGTATAATATATAATAATAGTATTAATATAACTGCAGAGTAAGGTAATGCCTAAAATATAAATAAATAAATAACAATAAATACTCTTA
>JAEIIH010034590.1:0-23908 GCA_018904745.1 Drosophila orosa | reverse complement strand
TTCCGATCATCCTTAAGAAGTTTTCTGGTATTTTATAATCATGACAACACTTGCCATGGCACGTTTTGGTGCTGAAGTTCAATGTGGTCTATTTTGTCTATACCAAATTGCTAGCTGATAGTTAAGTTCACAATCTGAAGGATTTTCGTTGCTAGTCGACTTTACTACCTTGCGTAACAAATATAATTTGATACACAAAAATCGCTGAAAAACGCTAATTCGATTTGAAATAAAGCTAAACTAGCGTCTTCCCGCTGTTTAACAATTTTTCCCGCAATCGCAATTAAAAAACCCCAAATCTGGTGGGAAAAACCCTAAAACGGCAACACTGCTGGTAACACTGGTCGGAAGAAACACGAGGGAAGGAATCGTCATTATTTTTGAAAGCCAGCTTTTCGTTACAAAATGTGTCCTCTCCGCAGCCGAAAATAATTCGGGTTGATAGAATTCGTTGAGGCGCCTAGAGTTATGTTCAGATTGCCAATAAATCGCACTGCGGAGCCGTCGACAGAGTCAGAAAAAGAGTGTTTCCGTCTGCGTTAGTGTGCGTGCGTGTGTCGGTCCGCGAACACAGTCGGTGTGCAAAGCGAGGGGCAGAGGCAGAAAGAGAAAGAGAGACAGGGTAACGAACGGCGTGTGAAGGACGTGTCGCGGTCGCGGGCGGTGCAGAAGGATCGGATCTGAGCGGATCGTCGATGCCCGGCAGCTAGCTGGGACCGCAGCCAGCCTCCACATCCTCAATAAGCGGCGCCAACACCCCCACCCACCAAGATTCCACCACAAGTCCCCGCCACCACCAGCGGCAGCAGGAGCATCGCCATGCCCGTGTCGGTGGCCGTCTGCGAAACGGCGAACGTCGTCAATGCCGCTCTGCGAGAGTCGCTCGGCGTTTCCGTCGGCGTCGGGAGCGGTGGCGGAGCGGCCAGGGCGGCGGCTGCTGCTGCTGACGAGGCCAAAACCGGCGACGATTCCGGCAATCTCCAGAGCCACATTGTGGCCAATGCCAAGCGCATTTTGATGGCCAAAATCGAGTACGAGGAGGTGCCAAACTACCACGAGTCGGTGCTGGAGAACCTCAAGTCCAAGTACATTGTCATCAAGCCAAGCACTCCCGGCGCCACCAACAACTGCAACGGCTTCGGCAGCGCCAACAAAAACAACGCTGGCAAAATTGTGGGCGCAAACGGACATGGTGAGTACTCAAGAAGAAGAGAGGGCGAAAAGAGAGAAAAAGGAGAAGTTGCTGTAGCAAAAGTTGCTTTTCTTCGCCTCCGTCTTGTTATGTGTTTCTTCTTTGTGTCGCAATGCTGTATTCGCAAAATTTCCATGTGCCTTATGCTGATCCCGGTTTAGATGCATATTTTTTTTCTTCTAAATCTCCAGAAATCACGTGTGTTGTTTTTCCGCCAAACATTTAGTTTTTTTTTTCTTGTACGCCTGCAGTATGCCGACAGCGCGGCAGCGCAGTCGGCGTGAGCAGCATACCTGTACTTTTCGTGCGTGTGTGTGAGTGCGAGTGATTGCGCTTGGGTGGTGTACGTGTAAACAGAATGCAAAGGAACACGAAAAAGCAAAACAAGTACAACTCGTAAAGAGTGAGCTGGAGAGGAGAGAGAGGTGGCAACAACAACTTTCAAGTTCTGATTCACAGAAGTTTGGAAACACAGAGCACAGTGGCGGAAAAAAACGTGCTGCCCGCCGCTTCGGCGGCAAAAGACACAAAAGCACGAGGCCCCCCATAGTTCCGTCTCTTTTCGCCGCACACATGGCCACAGAGGTATTGCGCCAGCGGTACTTTATTAGCTTTGTTTTTTCCCTCTTTATTTTCTTTTATATTCGGTAAATGCGTCGCAATCTTCTTGCGCTGCGTGTGAATGGGGGCGTGAGGAGGGAAAACAAAAGGCAGGACAAGGCGATTGCGGGCGTGATTCACACCCACAGTCGCGGCCGGCGGAGCAGGAAGTGGACACGAACGAGACAAAGCCCAAGACAAGGCGACCGCCGACAAGGCGGTGTGACAAGATGTGGTCGGTCTGGTCTTGTCTGGTCAATGCCTCGAAAACAATTACAAAAGGGAGCTGGGATTGAAGCGCCTACAACAACCACTGTTAGGTCGCGCCAAAAATTCAGTTGGCAACACTCTGCAGCCCCATGTGCCATAGGTGCGAGCGGGACGCCCATACAGACCGCGTCGGCGCATTGTCTGCCTTGTTTTGCTACTTCTCTTCTGCTTGCCACTCGCCATCTCGCTCGCTCCCTCATTCGCTGTTATCAGACACACACAGGTGAGGTGTGCGTGTGTGTGTGTGGTCGAGTGTGTGTCAGCAGTTTCCACAGCGAGCAGCGCGCTAGCTGGTTTTATTTTAGTAGCCAAGCACAGCACACAGCACACACAGCGAGGAGCGAGCAAGAAAATCAGGGAACGGAGAACGGTCTCCACACTCGATGCATTATGACTGTGATAATCGTGGACGGGTTCGCCCTGTGGCTGCTCTACAAACTGCTCCTGGCGCCCTGCCTCCACCTTCTGCGGCACGTGCTCATCCTGGCCTTCCGCCACTTCTCTCCATTCACAGACAGCAGCAACGGCGGCGGTCGCAAGGAGCACCCCAATCACCACGGACCACATGCGACTGCGACTGCGAATCCGAGTCCGAATCCGAATCCCAACGAGCTGCCCAAACCGAAGCGTGTTCTCTATCCGCGCGAGAACATTCGCATCGGGTGGAAGCAGTCGGACCGCAAGTGGCAGGTCGGCGCTGGCATGATCAATGTGGGCAACACCTGCTACCTCAACTCGACGCTGCAGGCGCTCTTCCACATCCCGGCGCTGGCCAATTGGCTCGTGTCGGAGCAGGGCCACCTGGATAACTGCATGGTGACCGAGTCCGGCGGCTGTTGCCTCGTCTGCGCCATGGCCAAGACGCTCCTGGCAGCCCAGGCCAGCAACACGGCGCCTGTGCGGCCCTTTCACATCTACACGAAGCTGAAGCAGATCTGCAAGCACATGCTGGTCGGGCGGCAGGAGGATGCGCACGAGTTCCTTCGCTTCCTGGTCGAGGCCATGGAGCGGACCTACCTGATGCGATTCCGCAACTACAAGGAGCTGGACCAGCTGGTGAAGGAGACTACGCCGCTGGGGCAGATCTTTGGCGGCTACCTGCGCAGCGAGGTGCGCTGCCTCAGCTGCAATCACGTGTCCATCACGTTCCAGCACTTCCAGGATCTGCTGCTCGACATCCGCAAGGCAGACACCCTGGAGGAGGCCTTCGAGGGCCACTTTTCGCGCGAACGACTCGAGGACATGGGCTACAAGTGCGAGGGATGCAAGAAGAAGGTGAGTCAAGCCTCTATATTCGTGTGATTTTGATCTGATAACCTAAACGCATCCACCATCCACCTTTCAGGTATCGGCCACCAAACAATTCAGCTTGGAGCGGGCACCCATCACGCTGTGCATCCAGCTGAAGCGCTTCTCCATGATGGGCAACAAGCTAACGAAGCAAATCACATTCAAGCCACGTATCGATCTGAGCAAATTCGCTGCGCGTTCGGCGGCGGCGCAAGCCCAGCCACTTGCCTACCGCCTCGTCTCGATGGTCACCCATCTGGGGGTGTCGCAGCACTGCGGCCACTACACGGCCATCGGCTCCACGGAGGCGGGCAGCTACTACAACTTCGACGACAGCTATGTGCGGCCCATCGCCATGCAGAGCGTCTGCAACACGAATGCCTACATCATGTTCTACGAACTGGACCCCTCCCAGGTCTCCAGTCCGTCTGCGGCCGGTCGGGGCAACGGTCTGCGTCTGGCCAACGGCCACAGCCCACTGCCAGTGCCAGCCACAGTATCCTCCTCGCCCTCGCCGTCGCCCACCCGCTTCATTGGCCCCCAGCTTCCGCCCGGCGGGATCAACGGGTACAGCAATGGTCATGCCCAGAAAACGGCCATTCAGTTCAAACAGAACGGCCTCCAGCTGGGGACCGGCAGGTTTCAAGACTCTGCGAAATCTCCACTGGCTGGCGCACACACTAAAGGCGAAGCTGCTCCAGCTGCCACTGCAAATGGTAACAAAAGTTCCTCCTCCACAACCACAACTACCAGCAGCAACCACAGCAACCACAAATCATTGAATCAGCAACACTACCTGCCAATATCCTCGGAGGACGACGACGACAGCGAGGATGAGAGCAAGGCCAGTCCGTCAACTGCTGCCCAGCTGCCGAGCATGCCTAGGATGACAGAGGAGAAGGAGAGCCTGGAGAAGCCAAAGACGCCGGTGCAGGTGAAGAGCAGCCCCGTCAAGACGCCCCTCAAGAGCCTCGTTCCCTACGAATCCGCTTCGGAGGAGGAGGAGGCCCCACTGCCCAATTCTCGCAAGCGACGAAGTGGCTGCGATTCGAGTGAATCGGAGCCGGAATCGGGATTGGGGACGTCGGTCAATGGTCACAGCAAGACCAACGGCACGGCCACTGCTCCTCTCACCAACGGCTGCTCGGCGGCGGCGGCGTCATCGGTTCACGTTAACAGCAGCAAACAAAAGACTGACGCCATAGACGAGATCTTCAAGAGCTTGAGCAAGCACAGGTCCGCCGACAGCGAAGACGACGACGATGGGGATGATGAGGAGACGGCAGTGGCGGTGCCGAGCAGCCAGCTGACCAACGGCTGGCATCCACAGAAGAAATCGCAGTCACAAAACAGAGCACCGCCATCGCCCAAGACGCCGCCTTCGCCTGCGGTCATCAAGTCGAAGACGGGCATCTGGAAGATCACCCGCAACGATGACGACGACGAGGACGAAGATGACGATGTCGAGGAGGAAAAGACGGCGGCGCCGGCAGCCCAAATCCAGTCGCCGACCAAGAGCCATCGGAATCCGTTCGCCAGCAGCAAAACCTCCGCAGACTCGCCAACAACGCCGGGCGCCAAGCGTCAGAAGCTGCTCAATGGCAGCGCGATTAAGACGCAGCAGCAGCCGACGGTGCGGTTGGGGAATGGCTACCAGAGCGAGGCCACAGCGAATGGCGGCACGATTAACGAACTGCTGAAGCAATCGCATCGGGGATACGGCTCCTCGGTGCTCAGCTGGAACGGCAAGCCCGCGGAGCTTGAGAAAGAGGTAAGTTTTACCTATTTTTCTAACCATAAAGTAAAGCTTGAATGTTTGCATTAATAATAGAACACTTTGTAGTGGGTTTTGCTTTAAAAGAAAGCCTACAATTGCGGTCGGAGTTCTAAAAACCCCCGTAAATTCCTGTTCTCCTCTGATCGCAACTGTAAGGACTTGGCACCAACACTTGGTTCTCTCTCTTGGCCACACAAAACTACTTTATTTTCCTTTCAAACTCGCTGATCTCTCGATCTTTCTGTCGCTCGCTTAGTTAACTGCATGACATGCGATGATGAGTTGATTTACTAAACCGAAAATTGTTTGTAATTTGCATTTATTTCCACATTATCCCCATTCATTTAGCCTTTTGAGTTGGTTTGTGCGAAACGGATAGCTGGTGACGGCAGTGTGGATGGCAGCGATATCGTCGCGGAGAAGAGCTCGGCGGCGGCAGTCAACATTGCCAGCGGTGGAGACTCGGCCACAATGGCAGAAGATGATGCAGTAGCAGCAGTAGTTGATCCACTCAATCCGGGTCGTCTCACGGACGGCCGGTAGGAGGCAGTGGCAGTGGCTGTGGCAGTGCCAGCATTAGTGAAGGCATGTCTCCTACTGCATCCCCACAAGGCACACACACAAATAGAAACGATACGATTACGAATAGTCTGTGATTACGTCCGTTGAGGTTTCCCGCGTCCCATGGACGCCGCCTCAATGCGGCTCCCCGTTCGCCAAGCGTTAAGAATGTAAAGGGAGAAGGAGTTGCAAAGGGAGGGACGGCTAGGTAACTCGCCTGATGAATGTGCAATGTAGCCTACCAATTATTCCGTTCTTTCGATTTTCCACCGCTTGATTGATGCGCCATAAACTCAGCCGAGCTGTGTTACCGTTTTGCCAGCCAGATAACCTGTCACCGTGAACCGTAAACCGTAAGCCACTCACCCATTTCGTACATTTAATATGCATCCCCCCGCCCCCAGTGTTTACGCCTACCGCCTCATCTGCATAAGCTTCATTATCGCATGTGCTAGGTCCGAACTCGATCGAGCCTAACCTTTGAATGTTCTATTTTCTGCAGCTACTTGTGGACGCACGGGAGCAGCGGCAGCGGGACCAGGACGACGACGAGGAGAACGAAATGGACCGGGGACGGCAGCGAAAGGTGAAGTCTGGAGGAGCGGCTAAGGGATGCGGTAGCGGCAGCAACAGCAGTAACAGCACGCCCGGCTACAATCCATTCCAGGAGTACGAGGGCCAGAAGCGCTGGCACAAGAATGGCGGAGGCGGAGGTGGTGGTGGCGGTGGTTTTCCGCGCTTCTACAACCAAAACTTTCGCCAGAACTTCCAGCAGCGCAACAAGTTCAAGTTCAATCGCTTTGGGGGACAGGGCAACGCCAAGTTCCAGCAGCGAGCCCTGCAGCGTCACCTGGCCGCTGGCGGCGGCTTCACCCGGCGCCAGCCAACGGCGCAGCAACAGCAGCAGCAGCAATCCTAACTGGATGCGGCGGTGGAGAGACGACTTGGGTTGGCGACTGCGGCGGCGTGTGCATTTGTTATTGGATTTCAATTTCGCAAGAGTTTTGTAACCGTTTTTTAACTGCTTATGAACATATTAGGAGTAGGAATAGGCTTAGAACCATTAAGCTATAAGCTAGAGCATAACTGTTGTCCCCCTTCCCCCCCAACAAACAAACACTACCACATAATCCTCCCTTCCTCACCAGAATCAGAACCAGGACCCGCTTAGACCCTAAGCCTATGTTGTAAGAGAAAATAGTGCGAAAAGATTGCGTTTTGCGTTTGCTTTGAAGAAGGAAGGTCACCCTCTAATGTATCATTTTACAAAAATGTTACCCCCCTCTTAGCAATCTGCGCAACATGAAAATAAAGCAACCCATTGTATTTGTAAGACTCTCAACTAAAACCAAACCCGAAAACCCTTGTACATAGAATTCAAGTCTAGACCTAGAGGACCCAATGAAAACAAATTAATTGTAGTTTTAGCGGCGCGAAGGCCGACCCTTTTTATTTATAGAATTTTACGGAGCAGAGCGGCGAGAGCGATTGCAAATATGTTAACAACCCGCAAAAATAAAGCATGCTGGATGTATATGATGAATGTGCTGTGTGGATATGAAGAGCGAACGAGACGAGAACGAGAACGAAGGAGATCCGCGCTGCGGCGTGTGTTTAGCAAAATTATTGTACAAGCCAGGAATTAAACAGTTTATTTTATCCACACTAGAGTAATAGTAAATAAACCGTTAAACAAACTACTATGATTAAACTGGTGCTAACTTAGTCGCCCCCGCCACCGCCACGCTTGCGCCGCAGCTCCTTCTTGTTCACCATGCGGCCCTTGCGATACTTTTGCTGCTCCTTGCCAAACTTGAGCCGCTTGCGCTGGTGCTTGGGCACGCTCTTGATGGTGTTGTTGCGGTCCCGCTTGGCCTTCTTCTGGTTGACCTTCTTGTCCAGGCGCTCCTTCAGCTTGAACACCTTGCTCTTGTGCATCTTCTTCAGCGTCTTGGTCTTCATAATGCGATCCAGATCCTTTTTGCTCTTGATGTCTGCCTCGGCGGTGGGATTATGCTTTTTGGGCTTTGCTTCCTCGTCGTCACCTTCCTGCGACTGCTGATGCTTGCGTTTGCGGGCACTGGGATCGAAGTCCATGCCGGGTATCCGGTCGGGCCGAGACGAGTCCTCGTCCTCGCTGGCCGTCTGCTCCTCTTCGTCGGCACTGCTGTCTTCGGCTGTGTTGGCGCCCAGCATGTTGCGCTGCGCCGCCAGGTCATTGGTGGTTAACTCCACGATCTTGACCTGAAC
Organism: Drosophila orosa; assembly: GCA_018904745.1. Taxonomy (NCBI): domain Eukaryota; kingdom Metazoa; phylum Arthropoda; class Insecta; order Diptera; family Drosophilidae; genus Drosophila; species Drosophila orosa. The sequence goes on along the minus strand of JAEIIH010034590.1, from coordinate 15,968 downwards.
CTCCTCGTCCTCGTAGGTCTTCTCCTGGCCCTCCTCCTTCTTGTCGTCTTCTGTGAGCTCGCGCAGAGGCTCGTACGACTTCTTGAGGTGCTTGAAGCCATCTTTCACCTCTTGTCGGATCCGTTTGCGCTCCTCCTTGAGGTTCTTTTCCAAGTCCGCCTTGGCCCGCGACCGTCGCTCGTTTTTTCGTTTCCGGAAGCCAGTGAGGAACTCTCTGGGGGGCGGTAGGGATGCTGGAGTTAGTAAACCATTGCTGGAATCGAACTAATTCACTTACACGCGCTTCTTGTCGTCAAAGACGACCTCAGTTTTCTGCTTGGCAGCCTTTTTCCTGGTCATTTTGGCCTATATTTAGTTTTCGGATTTGTTTACCAGCAACATGTGCGGCTATAGTGGGCCCGTCTACTTTTCCGTAGAAGATGTTAAACATTTTTTCGACACCGGCGTTGCCAAACTTTTTGAGAAAAACCTTCGATTTCACTATTTTTTCCCCGCTTTAAAGATTTTCCACGAAAAACAATCCCACAGCACCTCTGGAGCTAAAGATTTCCCCCGGAAAACCTTATAAAAAGTTTTAAGATATACCATCCAATCACAAAAAAAATACCATTCAATAAAATGCTATTTATATGCCAATTTGAGATAAATCGTTGGTTTTGTTTTATTATTTCCTCACCCGCTTTAAAGATTTCCGTCGAAAATCAATCCCACAGCGCTCTGGGACTACAGATTTCCCCCGGAAAACCTAATAAAATGTTTTGAAACATGTCATCCAATCACTAAAAAAAATACCATTCAATAAAATACTATTTATATACCATTTAATACTGGTAAGTGTCATAATGCCCTGTGCAGGATATATGACACTTAGTAAGGATTACGATCCAGTAATAAATTAAATTAAAATAAAAGAAAAAAAGAATGGAATTTAAAATTAATGTAACTCGGCTGAGTTGTTGTGTAGACAAAATATTTGTAATTTCTGTAATATAATGAGTCATAACGCCCAGTGAAGGCTATATGACACTGTAAGGATAATGCCCCATAATAAATTAATTTAAAATAAAAGAAAGAAAGAATGTTATTTAAATTTAATGCAAATCGGCTGTATTTGTAATTTCTATAATATAATAAGTCATAATGCCCAGTGAAGGGTATATGACACTGAAAGGATTATGACCCAGTGAGGCCCGAAGCAATAAATTAAACTAAAATAAAAGAAGGAACGAATTTGTAATTGTTATTTGTATAATGTAATCAAATGAAATGTTGCAATTTCAATTACCTGTATTTTATTATTTTTAACATTTCGAATCGCATTTCGTATATATATCACATGCTTATAAGTTCAAGTTCAACAAGTTCTTCTAAAGAAGCATTAACATTACACAATTGTAAGACTATTTCTAGGGAACTTCGTACAACGCTAACGTCTAGATCTAAACTAAATATATATAACGATATATTCGGTTGCCATATGTATCTGGTATTTGTTCCGTAACTGATATATGTATTGTTCCGTCTCTCGTTGCCCTCGTTCACTCATCGTCGTCGTCCAGCGCAAACAGTTTCTTCCGTCGGAAGGAGGAGGTGTCCAGGACCTTGGGCGACGACGGGCCCAAACACGGACTCCCCAAGTCCGGCATATGGACACTCTTGCCCAGGGAATCCATACTGAAAGGACGGAGAGAGTGATAAGCCAGTTCCATGGCCTGCAGAACTAAGATACTCACTTCATCTTCTGCAACTCGAGTCGCGATTTGCCTTGGTTGTGGTTCAGTGGCGTGGAGTTCATTGCCGACGGGGTGCCGTGCTGGGACAGATCGAGGGCGTCCTCGCCGGATAGGAAGTGGGAGGCGAAGCAATCGCGATTGGCGATGGGCGTGGAGCCCACCAGCGTCAGCTCACCGGGGGACGCTGCCGGCTTTGATGTGGGCGTTGGCGAGGACGGCGCTATGTAGATGCTGGGCTTCGGCGGGCCGATGGGCTTGTACAGATGCAGGACCTCCAAGAAGTAGAAGATGTAGCGGAAGGCGGCCGTCTTCCAATTGCACATTTTCCCCCAGACCTTGCGACGGGATCGACGAATGCTCCGCGACTGCAAAAAGGATTACGAATGAGATGGTTCAAGGCTGAAAACTAAGAATATCCTACCAGCAGACCGAGGGTTATCAGGGACTTGCGCTGCTGCTGCATGCGCTGCAGCCTGGGATGCAATAGCAGTTGATCTGCTGTGGGCCTCTGCGTCGGATCCGGCATCATCATGGACTTGATCACCGTCTGCAGTTCCACGGATATTTCTGGGGAGAGGAAAGAGTCAGTTGTCGGAGAGGAAACAGCTAGTTGCACACTCACTGTTAATGAACTCCTCGGGCAGGATGCCCTGGCGCAATTCGTGCCACAGCGGCCCATTGGACGGCAGATCCATGTAGCAGGCCAGCTCTAGCATGGCGATGCCCAGACTGAAGATGTCCGCCGCCTTGGAGAAGTGGCCCTGCAGGATCTCCGGCGCCATGTAGCGCGAGTCGCCCTCGGTGGCGTGCTGGCTGTTGGCCCTGTCCAGGTCAAAGACCAGCCCGAAGTCCGCCAGCTTGCAGGTCTCGTCGTCCTCGCCGATCAGCACGTTGTCCAGCTTGATGTCCAGGTGGATGAGATTGCGGTCGTGCAGCGACTTCAGGCCCCGCAGCAGGTCGAGGAGAATGTGCCAGATGCGCTCCTCGGGTATCCGCTGGCAACGCAGCAGGTACTGCTCCAGGCTCTCGCGGCACAGTTCCATCTGCATAAAGAGCCGGTCGTACTGCTCCCAGGCGCGGATGAAGCGGATGCAGTTTTCGTGGCCGGAGAACTCCTCGTAGCGGCGGACCTCCTCCAGCCGCTCGGCCCTGTACTGTTCGCCGCGGAACAGCTGCTTGGAGATCTTGACGGCGTATAGGCGGCCGTCGGCACGATCGCGCACTTGGAAGACTTCGCCGAAGGAGCCCTCGCCCAGCTTGGCCAGGCGCTGGAAGCACTGCTCGAAGTGGCTGCGGTCACTCCAGTCGGCCGACGCGGGCGAGGACGGCAGAATGCTGGCGTCGGGACACTCAGGGCCCCGGAACGAGATGGCGTGGGCGATCTGTGAGCTGTTGGCGCTGCAGGATCCCAGCGACTGGCTGCGGTTGAGATTGTTGTTGTCCGCCGGCAGGAAGCATCGGTAACGCTTGTTCTTGGGCGGCCGGAAGCGGTTGCTGTTCTCGCCATTGCACTGCTTGTGTCTGTGTTTATCGTCGTGCAATTCCGGGAGCGGCAAGCGATGCTTTTCCATTTTCAATTTTCCAATTTTCAGATTATTGTTGGATAGCTAGCGCTTATCGATAACGATATTTATCATGCGGTATTTTATCGCGTGTCATAAGCGGGCACACTGCCCTAGAGATGACACTACTTTCATGAATGTCTAAAATGTAATGTATTTCTCTTGTAACAACCTTAAATATTATAATATGATCAATTAACGTTTAGAAGTGGTTTTTAGCCAGAAAGAAACCATAGAAAAACAGAAAACACAATCAAAGCTCGTGTGACCATATCTTTAGATTATTGTATTTGCGATATAATTCAAATTTTTTAGTATATACAGCAAAATACCAAAGTGCCATCAGATTGGCGCTCCAAGCCTGGCCACACTTAATTTATTAACAAAAAAAAAACAAATTATTAGCAAAAATGGTTAGCAGAAACATAGAAAGGTAAATATTACGGACAATTCTGGCGGCCTAATTAGCTGTGAGAGATTGCGCAACACCCTCGAGCGCCGGGCAACAGCAGTGCAGCTCCGGATCTCCGCGTGCACCTGCCCCGGTTATGCAATTTGCTTTATTTATCTTCTGCGCCGGACAATGGCTTCGCTTCTGTGGCGAACCCAGCTGCAGCGATGGCGGCGGCATAATCTCCTGCTTGACCTTAACCTTGGACTCGCTGCGCAGGCAGAGATAAAGGCGTGAGAAGTGATTGATGTCCCACATCTTTGCTCCTTTCCAGTACGAGTAAAGTGCCGACGTTCCATGTCATCCGTGAGGTCTACGACAGCTCCAATGCCCACGAACGGTTCGAGGCTGAGCTGGAGAAGGCGCTGGAGAAGAAGGTGGACTTTATCATAATCGAGCCGCCGCGCCTGGGCGATGAAACTGGTAAGGACTCTCGGCCTTAATTCGCTCTCTTGATTAATCCAGAGCTCCTTCATTCAGGGCGCTGGATTTGGGTTGGCAACTGCCTGCACAAGACAGCTGTAGCCACTGGCTTGGTGTCCCTGGTGGCCAGCCTGCTGTGGCGCGATCGTCCCGTCATTGCGGCCCCCGCCTGCGCACTCTCGCTCTTCTGTAGCGGCCTCTACACGGTCTCCTGGAACTATGATCCCTGCTGTCAATATCAGGTGAAGAGATCTACTGTCCATGCTTGCTGCTTAACTAACCCCCTCGTCTGTCCTCGTCTTTCCAGGTGGAGAACAACGAGACCGTGCTGGAGCAGCTGCCGCTGACGGATGTCTCCTCGCCTGTGATCCTGGGCTACTCGCCCAACTGCAAAACCAAGTACTTGCATCGCGGCATCACCTTCCTCTCGGCAGCCCTCTGCGCCTGGCAAATCTGGCGGTCATACAAGTAGGCGGCGGGACAGTCCAATATCCAAGCAATCCATGCAATCCAAAACCCGAGATTGGAGCGGAAGCGGAAGCGCAATACGTAATAAGTTTAGCTTTTAGGCACCAAGTGAATGCATTTCTTTTAGAATTTCAATTTTCGAACGATTTTAGCTCGTCTCTGTCTTGTCGTGAAGTTTTTAAATGGTTCCGCGTCGTCACTGTTTCTGTCCCGCGTCCATGTCAGTGTGTGTCTGTGGCTGCATGTTCTCCTAACTTACTAACTTATTACTGTTCGATGATGGCCCGCGTTATAGTCCTAAGGGGGAGCAGGGTCTGGTCACTGTTCCGGCGCTGGCCAGCCATGTATGTAAATTAAGCAACGTCAACTTCTGTGTATAATAGAAATCCCAATAATGATTGTTATTTAGAGTCTAGTTGAAGATACAAATATCAGAGAGCGAAGGGGAAAAATAAACGCAATGCGAATGTTAATCCGTCTTTGGGGTGAAGAGAACGCGATAAGAGAGAGCATACTGGGATCGGTTTTATGGCAATGTTGCGCACGTCATGCGGGCGCTCTGGCGCTCTTTTCCCTTGTTCTCGGCTCCCGGCTCCCAGCTCAGTCGCTTTATGCAGGCCGCTGGCACCGCATCGAATCGATCGGGTGGTGCTTTCCAGCGCAAACCAGTAACAATCCGATTGACCCACTCCGCAGCCACCACCTTGACTGCTCCAAGAGCGCAGCAGATCAGCCATGGACTCCAGCCACATAGCCGTGCGAATGGGTAAGCCGGACTGCGACAAGATAACGGGGTGCGTCGATTAGATAAAGTCTTAGCCCCAGACGGGCATCTTTTCGCATATCCCAGAGAGAGATTCAGCGGCCAGGCGGCAAGATGTTCGTGAGTGCGCACACTTTGCGCGCCATCAACAAGTACTATGAGAACCAAGACCAGACCAGCCGGGACAAACTGTGCCGCTTGGCCAATCGTCTGCACTCTTTTATCTTGGCTAAGCTCCATCATGTGTTGTTTGCTCTATATTTCGCTACGACAGCCTCGCGCCGCAGCCCCTCGCCGGACGCCGACTCCGTCTCCAAGACCTCCTATGGCAGCTTCAGCTCCGTCGAGGACATCAACGTTCAGGTTGACGAGGACTGCGATGCAAGCGAATCGACGCCACTGCTGGCAGCCACCGCCTCGACCTCCTCCTCCAGCAGTTCGAGTCTGACAAAAGACTGCCTCAATTGGCGGTCCGTGGGACTGCTGCTCATGTGTGCCTCCTCCCTGGGATTGGCCTCGTATTTGCTCTGGCGACAAAGTGAGTTTTCCAGCTGATGGTCGTTTTTGTTTAAATACATTCGAGCAAGCTCAGCGAGTTATGATAAGAGCAGTTTGTGTGAGCTATGAGCTCAGGCGGAAGTGGTCAATGATCGAGGTGCACTCGAAGAATGCCCAAGCATCACGAGATTCCCTAGGTTCTCTTTTGTTAAATTATAGATAGTCTCGTAAAATTAAACTCTAATCTTAAGCTCTTTGAGTGTAGTAACCAGAAACCGATATTTATGTGTACTCTCTCTCAATAAATAAAGTTTGTATATATTTTATTCTCAGAAGCCAAGCGACTTGATTTCAAAAGGGTTTTCTGGAACGGATTCTGTTTTGATTTTACAATTCTTCATACGAAAAACATTGTCTTCCTTGTAAACAAAGTTTTCAGAATTCTTTCTCTCGTATTCAAACCGACCGCAGTTGCCTTTAAATGATTCACTTCCCCACATTTTCCCATTTAATGAAGCAACAAAGAAACGTTATTAGCTGAATCACTTCTCCCCATTGCTTGCAGCCCAAGTGCCGGACTTTGGCTATCGCCTCAGCCTCATCGAGCATGATATATGGTCGGATATGGATCTGCGAAGAAGCGGCACTCTGCTGGATCCCCGGAGAGTTGCGACCGTATTCTTTACCCACACGGCCAGCGAGGGATGTCTGGACGATTGCCCAGAGCTGCTGCTCAGGTTGCAGGTGAGTGCATTCCGCTGTGCCGAAATCGAACCCATCTTGAAGCCGAGTCTCTTATGTATAGCAATCACGCGCGGAGGAGCTGCCATACAACTTCCTGATCGCTGGTGACTGTCAGACATTCGAGGCACGCGGATGGGGATACGAGAGCAGTTACCCGGGAGATCTGCCACAGAATAGCTCCCTGGTGATGGCCTTTGTGGGAAACTTTAGTCGGAGACCACCTAGCAACTGCCAGCTGAGGTCGGCCCAGGCCCTGATCCTTGAGTCCTTGAAGCGACGCAAACTGCGCGCCGACTACCACCTCTACATGCTCGATACCGATGCGGGGGCAGTGCAGCGGGAGCTGGAGCACTGGCCACGCTACGCAGGCCGCCGGAGGATCAAGTGAGAATAGGAGACTGGACGGGATAGACAGTTCCAAACTATTCCTCTCGTTTATTGTACGCCAAACGAACAAACTGAATACAAAGAAGCGCAGGATGAGTAAAGCAAGTGCCACCGAGAAGCGATGCGGGGATCCCCGGGATCTGGCTGCGGATCTCTACGGATCGGGGGACCTGCGAAGCGTTGCGCATTGGGTTAACTGGATGGATTGATGCTTAGGACTACGGACTATAAACTAAAACTAGAGCGGGAGAGCTAATCGAATTCCAGCTTCCGAAAGCTGCCCTCGATGGACTCGATCTGTGACACGAAGTTGGGTCCCCCATTGCTGGCCTTCTCTGCGTTGAAGCTGCTCCGCCGCTGGATGCCGCGGTCGGAGAGCAGGACACTCTTGTCCAGCCCGAGCACCAGGTCCCGCTTGGCGGCCAGCTCCTGTTTCCACAGCTCGATCATCTCGCGCATGGGCACAGTGCCGCCCATCTCCAAAGGCAGGCAGGCCTGGTCGACGCCCTTCATCAGTTCCTTCTCGCTGCCGTAGATGATCAGGCGGTTCTTCATCTTGGAGCTGACGCGGTTCTTCACAAAGTCGATGAGCCACTTGAGCGTGGAGGGCACGTTGATGAGGTGGATCTCCTTGTGGCGCATGGGCAGCGACTGTTCGCCCCACTTGAAAATGCGGGCGAACTCCGTCGGATTCCAGTTAGTCACGTGCGCCGTCGACACGCCGGAGAAGTCGCCGACATGCGTCAGTCCGGTGATCTGTGTCTCCTGGTCCTCCATCAGGCACTCGTACGTGAGGAAGTGCGCCTTGGCCTGGTCACAGCTGGTGTGGATCTTCGGATTGAGGCCCTTGGCATTGATGACCACCACGCGGCGTCCGTGCTTGTCCCGCTGGGGCACTGCAAAGATGTAGCCCTGGTCAATGAGGTCGCCCAGGCGCGGCTCCAGGTAGTCCAGCTGCGTGCTCATGTGCGGGAATGTGCGCCGGATGTTGAGGTACTTGAGCAGCGTCTGCTCCGCCATCGGAACGCTGAACTTCTTGGCGCGCAGGAAGCGCAGCAGGAAGGTGTCGTCGCAGCGCACATTCTGCAGATCCTCGTTCTTGGCCACCCAGTTGCGCAGCTGCTCCAGGCTCTGCTCCCGAGTGCATCGATCCTCGCGCAGCTCCCGCTTGGCAATCTTGAGCAGGGACTCCGGCAGGGAGCCATCTCCACAATCCTGCACCATCTTGGTTTCCTTCATCTCTGCTGGCTGCTGTTGCTGCTGCGATCAAGCGCTGGGCATGGATCGTTGAAGCTGTGGAAGAAAGACAGGAAACGTATAAGTAATTATTTTATAATATTATGTGTTTTAAATTGTATTTCATGCTCACTAAAGATGATTTTTCTTAGCCTAAAAGTTTCGAATTTTACTTCTTACAACCGGTACTCATGGAGGAACCAGCATTTCCGACTCTATTATGGAGATCTAGTTAGAGTCAACATTCCTGGAAATGTCTTAGATATATTGAACAAAATATTTTCACAGCTATATCCTTGATATATAGTATAACAAATAGCGGGTGTTTTCCTTAAATTTGATTTAAATTAAATGAATAACATAAGAGTTATTGTACAACAAAGGTTCATTCTGAACCTGATCAACATCGATCGTCGCTGGCAACATTCGGTGTTGCTTAACATGTTTCTCGCAACATTTGGCTAGCAACACTTTGATTTAAATTTTCTGATAAATGCCTTTATTTCCTATAGATTTAAAATTGGTATATTTGTGACTGTTCAAGTTAAAAAAGAAATTCCATCTTATGTAGAAATTTTAATATTAATCAAATGATTCAACTTCAGCCTGGTAATTCCCCTTGATGCTCCAAGCTCAAAAGTTCCACAAAAAAGGTTTCTTGCAATTCATTGGATTTTATTTCAAGAGGTACATATTTAACAACAAATTTCTTGGAAATAATAAAGTTAATGAACTTGACGATTAAATATCGAATTCAAGCATTAAAGATATTGTACAAAAAATAATAATCTTTGATAAGGTTGTGTTTCTTCAATTAATTACAAATGCGAAGGCAAATCGAGGTACTGTTACCATTCCCAGGCATCTAATTAATTATAATTATTTTGTTAGGAAACCCTTTATGCATTTGCTTTTGGTGGGCCTATTCTGCACTTGAATTCACAACATTTATTAATGGACTTCCCATCGAAATTAGTTCAAGGTCCCATCGATCTCAAGGCAAACGCCGCCGGATCACGCATCGCTGTAATTTGCAAATATTTGCTAATTAAAAGTCACAAGAAACGCGCTCTGTTTTTGTTAAAACATAACGCCGACCGAAATGCAAATGGACAATACATTTTCAGCGAACTCCGAAGCCGACGAAATGGAAAAAACGTATAAATTATTATCTCGCCTGAGCGCGGCTCATTCAGAGCTGGCTCTTTGTTGCTGCAGAGACTGAGGGATCCATAAACCGACAAATGGCATTATGGCCAAATACAAAAGACTGCTAAAAAAAAAGCGAAGAAACCACAACTGCGAATTGGTTCAAGTTCAAAAAGTGTTGGCCGAAAGCGGGTCACAAATTGGTTATGGAAAGAGTGGTAATAATTAGCTGGTGCCCGAGTCCAGTGCGCTGGATTCACAAGAAAGAGTTCCCCTGTTGGCCAGACTCCGGTGGCTGGTGATTGCATAATCCGCATCGGTGCCACCATTGCCCCAAGTAAACAAACTGCGATCATTATCAGCTCAGCTCAGCTGAGCGCTCAGTCCCAATATTTGCACACAATTTGTGATCCGATCGCTTGGGTTGCCCTTTGTCTCAACTCAAGACCCCGATAATTCCGACATTCGAGTTCCGTTTTCCCATGACACCCCGCAGCCTCATTTGCATATGCGGCGGCGACTTTGCGAACTCTGTGCCATTTAATTGATTTCGATTTTTGGACATTGACGGCTCTCAGCTTGCTGGCTGGCTTTCGTCGGGCTTTTCAATTTTCTTGTTGTCTCCGTTTTCCCTGTAAACAACTGGAAATGCGGTTTCAAAATGTCATTGGGCAACCCCAGCTGGATCCCTCCTCTCTTTCACTCTCCCAGTTCCAGCTCCAGCTCTCCCGCCTGCAGTTTCAACATTTTCATTGGGAGCTCGTTGCTGCGGCTGCGGATTGCGTGGCTTTTGTGTGCGGCGGCTGGCTAACTGGCCAATAATGCAACAGGCGGTGCAATCGTGGCTTATTTGGTAATTGCAGCGGGCTCTCATATTCTCTGCGCAGATTGATTTGGCTGCCAAGTTGATTGCTTCTACTTCGAGTCAAGTTGATTTCGGATAAGGGTTAATCGCTTTCAAATTGTTATTACTTCTTGATTGAAATCAGTGGTTACTCTGTGGATTCGAAAATGCCTCAAGAGTTTGGAATGTAAATAATAATGAATGTTGGGGTTTCAATTAAAATATTTGTGTTTTAATCTCGGGGGAGTTACTCAATTTTTATCTGAAGATAAATGTTTTTAATTATATTATCAACGAATTTTCGAATAGAAAATCTTAAACTTTAAAAATCTCTGAATTTATATAAGTAAAACTGTCCAAATGTTTTTAATTTATCTTTCAGCTAGTTCAGTTTTTATTAAATGGTATTTTATTTATCATTTGCTTGTATCTACGTCTTTTATCCCTTTATCCTTGTTGAATATCCTTATTATTTCTCAAATGCTTATATTTTTCGCGTAATTTAATCACATTTACACACGCTCACTTGGCACACACTTACACCTTGTGTTCGAATCCTTTCCGTCTCTATTTTCGCACGACCCGTCGTCACACGCTGCGTATGAGCAATGCCAAACGCCCGTTTCGCAATCCTTCAGAAAGAGCGCGCTTTCAAGCACCACGACCACTGACTGGATGAGGATGCTGCTACCCTGGCGATATATGATCAGACGATCTTCGAGACACGACGCGCCGATTGAAATGGACGTCCACACAGCGCGGAATCCAAACAACGAATGACGCTGGCTGGAGAGGCAGAGTTTAGCAAAACAACGAAAACCGAAAACTGAAAACTGAAAACCGAAAAACGAAAACCGAACAACGGCGGAGAAACAAAAATTGTTAAAGAAATTAACTGGATTATATAATGGCCAGCTTGGCGGAGCGGGATTCGAATGCAATCTGATCGGCTCGGCTTGATGCTGCTGCACGCGAAGAAAATTTACTAAAACCAAATTGTATTCCTTACTTTAAATATTATTTAATTTATTCTCATATTCGCCGGTTTGAGTTTAATATAAATTAAAGACTATTGTTTGTTTTTTTCCATTTAGTTTATTTTAAAGTAACATCTGTAATATAATTTGTGGTGTTAAAGAACTCACCAGGGTTTTGAAATCCCTTTAACACGTGTCTAAAATATGCAATAAATATGATGAGGAAACAAATATATTCTACATTTTGTGTAATATTTAAATGTATTATTTATCATACATAACTTGTAATAAAATATAAATAAAGATAAAGCTTTAATTTAAACCCAATATTAACTCGGGAGTACGCATGGTTTGTGTTTTATTAAGCTTTCAAAAGTGCCAAAAGAAACTACCTTTTGCACCATATAAAAAAGGCAATATAACTTATGAACCTGAGGTCCCACATTAGTGGGACTGTTTCAATATTAAAGTAGAAAGATAAAGGCTTAATTTAAGCTCAATATCATATCTGGTATACGCATGGTTTGCGCTTTATTAAGCTTTAAAGACAAGCTTTCAAAACAAGTAGTGATTTGATACTCTGAGCACGATTTTTTCAAAATTGGTAAGTGATGGTAACTTTTCGTTTTCGAACTAGCAATGTACAGACCAAGATCATTAAGAATGAGTCGCGTTTAGTCTCCATGGTTTTTTTTTTGTCGATCTGTGTTATACTTACATTTTCAGAAAGCGTCTGCCTATATTTAACCAAAATTAAATTATATATGCATATGTAGTACATTTGGTAGCTTTTAATAATTAATTTTCTTTCGTAAATAAAATCCTATATGCGACTCAATATTGATCATTGCATACTTTTGGACCCAATTTCAATTGATTTTGAATGGGTTCAGTGATAATTTTTGGGGATGTAGTTTGGCTTTAACAAATTTTAGGTATACCTATTGTTCTATTTGAACAATTTGTATATAGTGTGCTTTTAGTCTTTTTTTAGTCTTCCCTCTTCCAATTCTCTGAATATTTTTTTCTGTGTACTATGGCTGCTTTTTCCGATGAGTTCGCTGCATGGCGGGAACAAGTTTTCGAACTCTGCGGCAGCCGAAACCGAAACCGAAAGTACGAAGTACACGAACCTTTTGGCCAGGCTGAGAGGAGAGGAGAGCCTGCTGCCAGCTCCCAGTCATCAAAGGTAGCCATAAAGCATCTAAGAGCTGCTGCTGCTGCTGCTGTTGACGTTGTCGTTGTCGTTGGGCAATGACAGTCATTCAGTCAGTTGGTCAGCTGGCCAAGTCGTCGTCAGTGGCTGTAAATCAGGTTCGCTGGCGGTTCATTTTCGACTTTTCTCCCGCCCTCTCTCCTCGCTCTCACCAGGTGTAGTTACATACAGGTCTGTGTCTCTTTATTTTTGCCTTTTCATGCCTATTTCACTCATTAGGTTTATTGAAAAACATTGCTCAGGGCGCAGCAACAAGAAATATTTGCATTTTCATGGTCCGGCGCCGAGTAGTGACGAGTGGCGGCGATTCCAGGTGGCACTGAGGCGAGAATGGAAACCTCGAAACCTTGAAAAATCAATCCCCCCGATGGTAATGATGCTGTCGCCATTTGCTAATAGCCAAACACCTAATGATCTGTCCCCCCATGGCATCCGATGGCGATATTTGCTTAGCTCTCCGGCTGTAATTTTCAATTCCACTGCGGACTGCAGTTTACGGCTGGGAAATGCGTTGGCCCTTCATAGTCAGGGCCGTGACGTGGGCTTGGGTCTGGGAATTTGGACACTCGGACCCGAACTTTCAATTTCCCAATGCACAGGGCGTAGGTCTGGCCGTAAACTGACCCGCATTGATTGCATGCAAATCTAATGATTCGTTTCCGTTTGCCCGTGGGCGCCAAGTGGACGGATTTTGATTTAGCTTGATGTTTGATGTTGGAAGTTGTGGCACGCCCAAAGTGCTAAACAACCATTAAAACTGCAGTGTGAAAATGCCTTTGTTCGATGATAATTAATGTTGATCTCGTTATGAGGCCCGTCTCAATGACAATTCGTTTTATTGATAGCCCACCGAAGGTCATTGGCAAGCAGAGTCCATTCCGAACCTTGATGTCATGGGATGTGCCAAGAAAATCTCATTTTACAATCGTAACAAATCAGGATGGCGCCCTAGAAAAGTCCAAGGTGTTTATAAAAAATAGAGCAATTAAGATCTAGGGTTTTCCCTCAAATAAATCAAACTCTGTACAATCTACAAATTAATATTGGAGAAATAATAATGAGCTATTGGACATTGACACTTTATAAAGTGAAATTTATTGATGAGTTCTCGTTGCGTAAAGAACCTGCTTCATTTGTCTTTTAATTTGGCATAAAGTGGAGTCTCAATTTATGTATATTAAACTAAAATTATAGAAAAAAACGCTCATGTATAAGATTTAACTATCTCATCTTGATTAGATGATCAATGATAAAGCAATTTCAGCTTTAAATCAGTCAAAACAAAGCTTTAATTATAATTGTTTTTATTATGTTGTGAACCTGACCTTAAATTAAATATGTTCAAGTCAGATTAAGGAAGCGGTGGAAAATGCATTCGTCTTAACAGCGCCAAGGCTATGAAATCAATTTAGTGCACTTTCAATTAGATTGACGATCCCCAGAGTTCCCTGAGACTTCCGTGTGCGCTGGACGCTCCCGTTTCCTGTCATTACGACCCGGTTATTCCCCCGATTGCAGCGATAACCTTCCACTGCGATTGTCCCTGACCAGAGCCAACGGATTGACCTACTCCACACCGGACTGGCCACATTTTAAACACATTTGTTATGTTGGTAAGTTGGTAATAACCGTACTCGCTTCGCCAAGTGCGCGATGTAATGTGCTCACTCATCGCTGGCACGCATTTAATTTCTTACTTTTTTACATTTTATTTTTTAACTCTTTTCGTTTTCGTTTCCCCGCCATAACGGGTTTGGTGGCAGAGCTGCCGGAGATGCCATGCGATGCCCCAATCCCAGCGGCAGTCGCTGTCCCACTCCCAGCCCCGTCCAATTGCTCCACATCAGCTGGTGGCCATAAAGATGCCGCCGCCGCCTCTCAATGGCGAACACCACAATATAATTTTTAATAAACACATTACATGGCGCACAGCGAAGCAGACGAAACAATTCGCAATTTCTGTGAGACGAACGACGGATGGACGGATGGGGCAAAGCTGAGCTGATGGAGGAAACCTTTTTTTTGTCGAAATCAAAGCCCCGCGAGACTCACTGCCCACCGGATTTCTCGTGGCTTTTATGATTTTGGTCTTAGCCATAATTAACGACGAAGAAACTCATCGGCAGCGGCAGCACGGCTTAATTATTGTTTCGAAAATGACCCTCTAACATCCCCACATTATCTAGTTGTAAATTCTGCCCCTGTGGGGCCTGCTGGCGATTCGATCGACGATCCGAAAATGGAAAATGATACCCGAAATTTGCATATCATTTTTGGGGATTTACAGAACATAATTTATCATCTGCTCCGCTTTAGGGCATCGATGAGGGGGAAGCACGAGTGCGTAAAAACATAGCCTGGAAATCTATATGAGTTTATCTTTGCCCAAGACGCATTTTGTTTGTCACAAGCGCACCTGTTAAAAACAAATATTGCTTGGCTACTTTTTAGGGGCTTTTTGGGTTTGCCTTTGCCTTTGCGTGCGGTCGCCAAAATTGAGTCAACAAAAAATGGAAAATGGTTAATTGTAATTGCACAAGACAATGTCGCTGCTCTTGAGCTGCACTCGCGGACCCATTGTCATAAATACCAGGTAGGGTAATTGCTGGGGAATGGCCAACTGGGGCTGTTCTGGCCAATTTGTACCTCTACCTGGGTCCGCGATTAAATTTTATGTGCCTCCAAATATGGTGTTTCCGTTGAGTTTCCATAAAGCGATTTTAAATTGGGGCTAAATATACAAAAGCGTGGCTTATATGCTGCAAACCTTTATAAGCCTTTGCTTAATATTAGGATTACTTAGCTGAAACTTTATTAATAAATAAAGTGCCTAATAAATAGTTACTTAAGTTCTCAGTTCCGATACGCATTTGCGCGCCCGTAAAGACCACACTTACTATAAAACAGCGCTGTTATGAACATTAAATACAAGTTGACAAACAACGATTTCCGATTTTTAATATGGTTCCGCTGGAACCCAATTTCCTATAGTCGTAAGCTAATATATATATTAATAATTGCAATTCAGAGCGTGACTACACATAAGAATGGCTTGCAAGTATGCAGCTTAAACAAAACGTGCTTATGTCAAGATATCTTCAGCTTGGAGGTACAGAAATACGAAAGCTTAAAAAGATTCTTCAAATGTTGTATTTACACTCCTGATCAAATATTTCTTTTCGTAAGAAAAAAGCCCTTTGATGCCTTGCTCGCTGCGTATTCCAGGTGGCTCTTGAAGCTCAACCTATGGTCGATCAGAACCCCAAGGTACTTGATCGCCGGACTGGACTCGATGGTTGTAGAGCCGACCCGGAAGTTCACCTTCTCTACGGCCTTTCTGCTACTACATGAGCACTGCTTCCGTTTTGTGTTCGGCCAGCTTGAGTCCGTTGCCTGACAGAAACGTCGGACAGGTGTTTCTCACCGTTACCAGCGTTATGACGTCCGCGAACCTCACAACGGCGCATCCATCAGGAAGTGGGAGTCTCAAAATTCCGTCATACATGCGTTCCACAGG